>PISX010001174.1:0-19484 GCA_004024625.1 Mellivora capensis | reverse complement strand
CAGTTTTGAAGGGGCGGGGGATGGGAGGTTGGGGGAGCCAGGTGGTGGGTATTATGGAGGGCACGCATTGCATGGAGCACTGGGTGTGTTGTAAAACTATGAATTCTGTTACGCTGAAAAGAAATGAAACAAAAATGGTTTCACCCGAGCGTGCGCTTTTGTGTGTATCAGTTGTAGAATTTTTGGTGCTTAAAGTTGAGTTCAGAGGATTGATGTTTGCACTGAGTTATCCTTTTCAGGATGTGTGAGTAATAAATAAAACCGATAATGACCATTAAATCAATAAACAGATACATGCTGGTGGTGGTTATTATTATTATTAACTATCCACTGTGTGCCAGATGCTATGACCATATTTCAGGTGCACTGTATGCCTCCATCTCAACAAAACCATGTGAGCTCAGTGCCATGATGATCTCCACTGCAAAGATGAGAGAATGGAGGAAAAGCCCGTGTTCCCAATACTCCCTTCCTATGGAGCATGGCTCTTGGTGATTATTGTCTCCTGGTAGTCACACCCATATGTCCTGCCACCTAGAATCAGGGCTGGCCTGTGTGACCAACACATTTAACAGAGGCAGGAGGATAACTTCTGAGATGAGATCATAAAGTGAATTGCATGTTCTCTTGGGTTGCTCTCGGTGGGGGAAGCCAATCGCCATATTGTGAGGACACTCATGTCGCTCTGTGAAGAGCCTCCCATGTAGAAGAACGGAGGCCTTCCACCAACAGCCAGCATGAGCTTGTTAGCCACACCAGTTAGCCTCTTTGGACGTAGAGTCTCAATTTCCAGGAAAGCTTTGAGATGACTTCAGCTGTAACCGACACCTGACTAAAATGTTGAGAGGGCCCCTGAGCCGGAAATACCCAGTCAAGCTGCTCCTGAATTCTTGGCCCATAGGGAACTGTGAAGAACAATAAATGTTTAGTGTTATTTTAAACCTTAAGGTTTTGGACTCATCTGTTACAACAGTAACAGATTTTTTAGTACAGTAGGCAAATAATGTAACTTATCTGTTTGTAAACTTGATTGAAACCTTTTTGTGGGTTAAGAAAAAGTGGCCACATTTGCACTTTGTTTCTCATTTCATTTGTAGCTCAGTACCTGGTACATGCTTATTCAAGGAAATTAGTAAGTGTGGCTTTGGAAGATGCAGCTGAATTAGAGAGTGAGGGGTTGTCAAGGTCACCCACCAGTTAACATGGTACTGCTATGTAGCTGGTTATGTATTATGTGAAAACAGGCACAGGCAAACACCTTTCCATTTCTGAGCATCCAAGGAAGGTTTTGAATGATAGTAACTTAAAACGTACATGAAGTTAATAAAACTGAGAAGGAATGTCTAGAAATTCCTGGATTACTAAGTGAAAAGGATCTATATTTTGCCTGACGGAGATAAATGATTCTCTGTTTGATTATGGGAAAGCCTGAGTGAAAGCAAACTTCTCACCCACCAGAGAAGGGGAGACGGGGAGTCAGCTGACAGGATGTGAGCAGCAGATTCAAATAATTCTAGTTTTGGTCCAAATGGTAGACTCTTTAGAAGACAAGCTGGATTTTTACTTCCCATTATTTATTAAAATAAATTCTACACATTTATCAAACTCTTAGATTAAAATGTGATCTCCAGATAAGGAAGAGCTTTCTCAACCTAACAACTCAGTGAGAAAACAATACTGATTTGAGTAATAAAAACTCATACTCTGCAAACTGAAAGCATGATAGGGCAAATGAAAAGATGAGGGGGAGAAGTATTTTTAGCACATATCATAGAGGGTTAATATTCTTATATTGACCGGCTTCACAAATCTTAAGAGAGATTCTGAAGAACACTTTAATACCAAAAAAGCTAGGGAAGACCAATCGTACTTTTAAAAAATAAAAAAAAAAGTTATTTTTGTTAAATAGTTGTAAAATGTTACTTGAAAATTATTTTAGCTAAGACAGTTATGCTGTGGTAAGGTATGTTGGTAAATCTGATTATGTTATGAGGTGAAATATGTATATTGAAGTTGCTCTTGTTTATTTTATGTATATGCATTTTACAATTAAATGTTTGACTTTTCATAGAGCTTATTAGAGCTCATCTATTTAGTGCCATTGATTCTAACTCCCTCAGACACACCATTTCATGTTTTCTCCTTTGTGTGACAGTGCCATCCTGCTACAGGAACGCATACCCTAGATGCTATCATCCTCTCTGGTTGTCAAAATGAAATCAAAGATCTGGGTGAGGGCTATGCTGGAGTTTCCGAGTGGGTATCAGACAAATTTATTCTGATCTTGTTCAAGTCTCTCAAGTTGCCTAGGAAAGCAGCCAACCTGTCCACGATAAACCACTGTGCCAGGGATGGGGGGGGTGGGGGGGGGAGTCCGTGATAACTGGGGCCTTCCAGGAGTCAGGAAAGATACTGGTGAGCTATATGGAAGTCCTAACTGATTCTGGATAATTAACTGACAAGTTCCTCCCTGAGGCTGGCTCACCAATGGCAGTGTTGCACAGGGACCCAGACATGGGTCAGTGTTGCAGCAACTGGGTATCTTGCGTCGGTCTGGTTCCCACGCCCTGTGCAGCACTGACTGTGCACTGCCGGTCCGAACACCACTTCAAACACAGGCTCTCAATGTTTCTGAAAGTTGAAGACAGAGGCTGATTTTCTTCCCTGCAGCAGGTTCCTCACTGTCCTAGCACTTGCTGTTGGAAGGCATGAGTGTGAAGGGGGAAGTCAGGCAGGATGGGGAGAGGGGGTGGAACACTTGAGCCCCAGGAGCCCCGGGATGAGTCAGCTGAGCTTGGGCTTCCACGCCTCTGAGTCTCAGCTTGGTCATTTTCCCCTCAGGGCTGATGTGTCATCTGGAGCGTCCTATGGAATCCACCAGCTGGAACAAAGTCCTTGGGAAATGTCTCTTTGACTGTTTACAGTCAACAGAAAAAGCAGCTGTGAGAAAGCAGAATAAGGACTATTAAGTCCTGTGCCCATTCCAAGCACCGGGGACCTTGCTGGTGTCTCCCAGAGCTGGGGTCCTAATGTATGGTGGTGAGGCAAGAGAAGGAAAAGAGAAAGGCAGTGGTGGTAGGAATAGAATCCCTCTGACTCTGAGGGCTTCTGTGCTTAATGAAGAACTTACTGATGTGGCTTCTGAGCCTCAGGATGGAGAGATGGGTAGAGATGGGAAGACCCGGGCCATATTTACATAGAATTGCTTAGCACTTCCCCTGACCTACTTGAACCATCATTTTATGAAGAAAGGGTGATGCTCAGAGGTTGGAAAGGGCAGAGCCAACTTTGGGATGCTCCTTTGGGGCCTTGGAGACTATGGGAAATTACTGTCTGGTAAAGCATTGACTCTGTTTTGCTCTCTATCCTCCTTTGTCTGTTTATTTCCTTCAATTTCTCTTCATTTTCCTTAATATAAGATCCTTGTTTTCTACCCTAACTATGAAAGCCTTAAGAAATTTAAAACTAGGGACCCCTGGGTGGCTTAGTTGGTTGAGTGGCTGACTCTTGGTTTCCGCATGAGTCATGATCTCAAGGTCATGAGGTGAGCAGTGTTGGGCTCTGCACTCAGTGGGGAATCTGCTTGGGATTCTCTTGCTCTCTGTGTTCTTCTTCCTTTGCTCCTCTCTCCTTTCACAGTCATGCTCTCTCTTTCAAATAAATAAATAAAATCTTTTAAAAAATTAAAAAAAATTTAAACTATGAAAGCAAAATGAGTCTTTGATGCTCAAGAAAAAGATGGCAATGTGAGAAATAGTCACTGAAATGGATGTGCTGAGGGCTGCACAAATTGCAGAGGTTAAAAAATTCTGGTATTGCGGCCAGAAACTTTCAGTGGAACGTAGAGATCTCTACCAAATGCTGAGTGCTAGAAGAGGGCACCACGGTGCTACTCTGGGAGAACAAGGAAAGGATGTGGGTGGGAACCTGGGTAGGCTTCATGGAAGAGGTGGGGAATTGACTTAGGCTTGTCAACTGGAAATGTGGAGAGTTACCTTCTGTGATGGGTCATCCTTCGTTATGAGGTGATTTCTTCTTATGGCAGTGAGGTTGAATCTATTATATAAAGCCATAGTAAGTGCTACCCCCCCTTTTTTAAGATTTTATTTAAAAAAAAAACAATTTTTAAAGTATTTAATTAATTTATTTGAGAGAGAAAAAGATAACGAGCGAGAGAGAGAGAGAGTGAGCATGAGCACTGGAGAAGAGGGAGAAGCAGGCTCCTTGGTGAGCTGAGAGCCCTGTGTGGAGCTCGATCCCAGGACCCTGGAATCATGACCTGAGCTGAAGGCAGAAGCTTGACCAACTGAACCCACCCAGGTGCCCTTAAAGATCTTATTTTTTTAGGTAGACTCTATACCTAACATGGAGCTCAGACTCACAAGCTCTAGTTCAGGAGTTGCATGCTCTACTGACTGAACCAGCCAGGTGCCCCAGTTAATGCAGTTTTATCCAGAATCCATACCAAATGACAAACAACTTCTCCTACACCCCAAATCCTCATGTGTTTGTCTTCTTTCTATAGCATTTAACCATGTAAGTAGTGTTCATAGTATGTTACCTTGAGGCCTAACAAGATCTTACAGGGCCTTTGGAATCAAAGGAGATTAAAAATGTGTTAAAACAGTTTGCCACTATAATGTAATCTTATTCTGATTTATTGACTATTAGTCATGGTTGAATATAGGGTGAGGATATGAAAGGACACCTTCCCAAACATTCTTGATAAATGGATTTTGCTAAAATAGATATGAATGGACTCTAAATGTGAGGAGTTTTCTGGTTCTGCTCTCCAAGCCTCATTCCAGGAAAAAGCGAAGAAGATTGTCTTCCTCATCTTTTTGCTTCATTCAGACATTTAACAAACATTTGTTCTGTGCTAGGTGCTAGGGAGTACAAAGGCAAATAAGACAAAATCCTCTTTTGACAGAAGCCAAGGGAAATCAGATATGAAAGGAAGTATCTGTAAGTTATGTTCACTCTACAAATTCAGTAAGAACCAAGTGAAATGAAAGAATATAATAATATTAAATACTGGCTCAATTCATTATTACTTTTGCAGGTTTAAATACCAAGGAATCTTGACAGTATTTACCACAGAGATGGGTAAAATTCAGACACAAATTGGGGGACCCTAAAGTAGTGATGTGTTGTCAACTCACAGTGAGGGAGTGTAAGTTCAGCCCACCCATAGTGGCCGGCAGGCTTTGGGCACTGATGATCTGAATGGGGCTCCTGTCCAGCCACAGAGCAGCACAGGTTGAGGGCTTTCATATTTTTTTACCTGTACTTCACCATGTTTTTCTCTAGCCATGCTTTTGCTGATGGGGCAACTCTTCATTGGCTCTCAGCTTTATGCACAGGCCCTAACCATAACCCTACTTCTTTGAGTCCTGAGTTCCCTTCCTGTTCCTGGTATATCTGCAGATGGAAATTTTTTGGTTTTGTTTTGTTGTGGTTGTTTTACTTTTAAGCCCAACTGTCTCCTTCTAGAGTGATGTTCTGGTAGCTAAGCACACTGCGTGTGGGGTCTAGGACACGCAGTGTCAGCCACCTTGCCTGGAAGCCCTCACCTGATGCTTTTAGCACTGAGAGTACTCATTCAAGTAAACTGGACTCTGACAATTTGACATTTTGTTGTGATAATCTGTACAAGGTTTCCAATTAACAACCCAAACCACAGATTGGCATTTTATTTCCTATAATTTTCTTTAAGTGCCAAGGTAGCAGGGGTTCCATAACGTATGAGACCCTAAATTGTGTTCATGCTATGGTTCAGACATTTTTGGCCATCCAAGATTTGATGGATCGAGGATGAATTTGTCAGTGATCTGTCTGCAGGAATGTCCATCTCATGGCAAGAGGGTAGAGGAGTTCAAGTTGGGGTCAAGGGTGGCAGATTGGCATCAGAGGGGCTGAGCAATTCTGAGCATCACTCATATTGTCTTCTCTGGGTCAAAGCAAAAACAGGCTGGGAGTGAAATCTGAAAATGCTGCTTGGAAGAAATTGCTTTAAGATCTTAGATTTACAAGGAAATACAGTTTGGGGGCATATGTGACGGAATGTACTGCATGTGTGGGAAAGTAAGCTCCTTTCTGCTTTGGTGAAGAGCACAGCAGGACCTGGTCCCACCATGGGCCTCAGTGAAGTGGTATCTACTTCTTCTTGTTGGCCTCCTGAGCAACATCTGCTGGAATGACTTGGGCACTGGCTTCCCCCATGAGGCCCTGGAAGGAGAGAGGGGAGAGGAGATGGAGACAGCGTGGACATTTGAGAGGACAGCATGAGGTGTTGGGGAAGGCGGTTAAAGGGATGTGAAAAGGCCCCTCAGAAGCTGACTAGTGTTGTGATATGGGACTCCTGTGGCCTGGGCAGTGCACAAGGGTAGGTGGCACGAGGGTACTGACCATGAATGCTCTAGGTTGTATTAAAGTGACTGTCTACACAAAGGAACTAAACTCACCTCCACTTATTCAGCCTTCCATATTTGAACTTCACATATGATTTCTTCCCTCTCAAATTTACTTTCTGATGGTTTGAGCTATGTGTTATCATCATCTCTTTCCATCCTCAAAATAAGGCTTGCTTATTATCTTGATCTGGCATGTCTTCCAATAACACTGTTCCCAAGTTAGCATATCATCATGAGGATACATCTCTCATGACAGATTGGAAGGAGTTTTAATGTAGGCAAACATTTATGAAGGGAACAGAAGTTTTTGTTTTTCTTTTTTTTTTTTTAAAGCAAATTCTTTGCTAATGCAAAGTGGAAAAGTGCTTTTCAGTGGAAGAGATATATGCTTAATGCAGAATATGTTTCTAATGGAATCATACCTTACCTATAAGTTTTTCCAATGGATGTTCTTCATATATTTAGAAAATGTGGTAAGATGTCTTGAAAAAAATCTATGTTATCAGTATTCTAACTAAAAATTATAGGAAAAAACCTTGGAAACTAGAATTAGAACATTGATGGAGGCAGGAAAGTGATGATGATGGTGATCTGGCTGGATCATCTTGGGCACCTACCTCAAAAGTTAGGGTGGAGAAGACTCTGGCCATCCATCCTGATGTCTTCTTCAGCTGTCTGAGAGCTTGGCCTTCCAATACCCTCATTCCTTTAATGATTTACTATGGTTGCTTTATCTGTGAATTTATCTGAACTTGTGGCTTTAAACATCTCATATGGAATCCTCATTCCATCATGGTCTTGAACCGATTATTTCATCTTCCACAGAACTAATTATTTCATCTTTCACACTAACATTGATACTTATTAGGTTCATTAGTAGCCAGATCTTTATTAAGATAATTGTTTAGCAAATACCTACAAAGTCACAGTAGCATACAAAAATAACCGTTTATTTCTCACTCATGTGAGTGTCTCTGTTTTAGATTGTAGGTCAAGTTCATGTTTGTTCTATATGAAGTTATTCTGGGACCATACTGGAGAGGCAGAAGTTTCCTGGGACAAATCCTTCATTTGGTGGTGGTCAGAAACATTAGAGGGCTGAGCAGGTACATGCAATGCCCAGAAAGGTCTCAGTTCCCATTCTTTGGCCAAAGCAAATCCCATGACCAAAGCTAGAATATTTAGGACAGAAAAGAAAACTGTCTCCATGGAAGTAGGAGGTAGGGAGGAGTAAACATTTGCTAAATAATACTTGAATATACCACACTTCCCTTTTTGCTTTTTAAAAGCCTTTTAAAAATATATGAGTGGCCTGTTCTAAATCCAATTCTGAGCCTACCACAAATGTAGTAGGTTCTTTATTTTGTTATTTATTTATTTTTATATTAACATATAATGGATTATTTCCCCCAGGAGTACAGGTCTGTGAATCATCAGGCTTACACATTTCATAGCACTCACCATAGCACATACCCTCCCCAATGTCCATAACCCAACCACCCTCTCACTACCCCACCACCACCCAGCAACCCTCAGTTTGTTTCCTGAGACTGAGTCTCTTATGGTTTGTCTCCCTCCTGATCCCATCTTATTTCATTTTTCTCCCTCCCTAGCCTCAATGACCCCCTTCCCTGCCTCTCAAATTCCTCATATCAGAGAGATCATATAATAATTGTCTTTCTCTGAATGACTTATTTCACTTAGCATAATACTCTCTAGTTCCATCCATGTTGTTGTAAATGGCAAGATTTCATTTCTTTTGATGGCCGCATAGTATTCCATTGTGTATTGTGTACCATCTCTTCTTTATCCATTCATCTGTTGATGGACATCTAGGCTCTTTCCATAGTTGCACTATTGTGGACATTGCTTCTATGAACATTCGGGTGCACATGCCCTTTCGGATCCCTATATTTATATCTTTAGGGTAAATACCCAATAGTGTGATTGCTGAGTCATAGGACAGTTATATTTTCAACTTTCTGAGGAACCTCCATGCTGTTTTCTAGAGTGGCTGCACCAGCTTTCATTCCCACCAACAGTGTAGGAGGGTTCCCCTTTCTCTGCATCCTCCCTAACATCTGTTGTTTCCTGACTTGTTAATTTTAGCTATTCTGACTGATGTGAGATAGTTATCTCATTGTGATTTTGATTTGTATTTCCTTGATGCTGAGTGATGTGGAACACTTTTTCATGTGTCTGCTGGCCATTTGGATGTCTTCTTTGAAGAAATTTCTGTTCATGTTTTCTGCCCATTTCTTGATTGGATTATTTGTTCTTTGGGTGTTGAGTTTGATAAGTTCTTTATAGATTTTGGATACTAGCCCTTTATCTGATATGTTGTTTGCAAATATCTTCTCCCATTCTGTCAACTGTCTTTTAGTTTTGTTGACTGTTTCCTTTGCTGTGCAAAGGCTTTTGATTGTGATGAAGTCCAATAGTTCATTTTTGTCCTTGCTTCCCTTGCCTTTGGCGATGTTTCTAGGAAGAAGAAGTTGCTGCGGCTGAGGTTGAAGAGGTTGCTGCCTGTGTTTTCCTCAAGGATTTTGATGAATTCCTGTCTCACACTGAGGTCTTTGATCCATTTTGAGCCTATTTTTGTATGTGGTGTAAAGGAAATGGTCCAGTTTCATTCTGCATATGGCTGTCCAATTTTCCCAACACCATTTGTTGAAGAGACTGCCATTTTTTCCATTGGACATTCTTTTCTGCTTTGTCAAAGATGAGTTGACCATAAAGTTGAGGATCCATTTCTGGGCTCTCTATTCTGTTCCATTGACCTCTGTGTCTGTTTTTGTGCCAGTACCATACTGTCTTGATGATGACAGCTTTGTAATAGAGCTTGAAGTCTGGAATTGTGATGCCACCAACTTTGGCTTTCTTTTTCAACATTCCTCTGGCTATTCGAGATCTTTTCTGGTTCCATACAAATTTTAGGATTATTTGTTCCATTTCTTTGAAAGAAATTGATGGTATTTTGATAGGAATTGCATTAAATGTATAGATGCTTCAGGTAGCATAGGCATTTTCATAATATTTGTTCTTCTAATCCATGAGCATGGAACATTTTTCCATTTCTTTGTGTCATCCTCAATTTCTTTCATGAGCACGTCATAGTTTTCTGAGTATAGATTATTTTCCTGTTTGGTAGGTTTATTCCTAGGTATATTATGGTTTTGGGTGCAATTGTAAATAGGATCAACTCCTTAATTTTTCTTTTTTCTGTCTTGTTGTTGGTGTATAGAAATGCAACTGATTTCTGTGCATTGGTTTTATATCCTGACACTTTACTGAATTCCTGTACAAGTTCTAGCAGCTTTGGAGTGGAGTCTTTTGGGTTTTCTACATAAAGTATCATATCATCTGCCAAGAGTGAGAGTTTGACTTCTTCTTTGCTGATTTGGATGCCTTTCATTTCTTTTTGTTGTCTGATTGCTGAGGCTAGAACTTCTAGTACTGTGTTGAATAGCAGTGGTGATAGTAGACATTCTTGCTGTGTTTCTGACCTTGGGAGAAAAGCTGTCATTTTTTTCCCCACTGAGAATGATATTCACTATGGGTTTTTTAAAGATGGCTTTGATGATATTGAGGTATATACCCTCTATTCCTACACTGTGAAGAGTTTTGATCAAGAAAGGATGCTATGCTTTGTCAAAGGCTTTTTTTTTGGAGCCCTGCTAGCACCATGATAATCATCATTCTGAACTCTAGTTCTGACATATTACTAATGTCCGCATTGATTAGGTCCCTAGCCGTTGGTACTGCCCCTCTCTCTCTCTCTTTTTTTTTTTTTTTTTGGTGAGTTCTCCACCTTGTCATTTTATCCAGATAAGAATAGATGAATGAGAGAACAAAATACTAAAAGGGTAACAATGACCCCAGAAAAATATACACTAACCAAATCAGAAGAGACCCAAAACCAGGGAGAGATGTAAGGGGGGAAAAAAAGAAAAAAAATATATATTAGACTGGTGAATAGAACAGAGCCACACATTTGATTTTGGGTATATTTTGGTCTGCTAGAAGAAACTACCTCCCAAAATTTTAAAGAAAGAAAAACTTATGTATATACAAAAATAAGAGTAAACATGATGAAGGGATGTAATATGACTGTAAAGATGAAAATTAAAAAAGATTCTAAAAAGGGAAATGATAAGTTGGTTGAAAAAAGAAAAAAAAAAGAGGAAAGAATGTGCTCAGGACCAAGCCATGAGCTAGATTTAGGGTATATTTTGATGTATTACAAGAAACTATCCCAAAATTTTAAAGAAAAAAAAAAAACCCTACATTTATACAAAAAGAAGGTTAAATACAATGAAGGGCTAAAATCTGACTATAAAAATGAAAATTAAAGATTTTTAAAAAGGTATTGATAACAAAATAGTTAAAAAACATTAAAATAGGAAAGAGGAAAAATTTAAAAATAGAATAAGAAAAAATAAAATAAATAAAATGTAACTTTGAAGGACTAAAAGATCATGGGAAAAAGCCATGAATTCTATGTGTTGCTTTCCCATAGTTCTGGAGTTCCACAGTTCTCATAGAGTAGTGAACTTGGTCTTGGCTGGATGTTCTTGCTGATCTTCTCAGGAAGGGCCAGTTGCAGTGATTCTCAAAAGTCTTTGCCTGAGGCAGAATTGCACCACCTGCCAGGGGCCAGGCTAAGTAATCTGTTCAGGTTCACTCTCGGGAGCTTTTGTTCCCTGAATGTTTTCTGTACAGCTTTGGAGGATGGGAATGAAAATGGTGGCTTCCCAATCTTCATCCATGTAGGAGCTGAGAGCTCAGGGCCCCACTCCTCAGTGTGCCCTCAGAGAAAAGCACTCAATCCCTCCCATCTCCCTGGTCTCTGGCTGCACTCCGAGCTCACATGGCCTGTGACCAAGCGTTTCTGTTTCTGGCACACAGCCCTTGCTCGAGTCTCCAAACCCAGCTAATTCCTGCTGTGCTGCTCCTCCTGGAGCAGGAAGGTGAGTCTCCCTGGATTGCCACTTGTGGGGTCTTTGCTCGAAGAGCAGTGGGCCAACTGTGCCTCAGATCCCAGTTTAAGGTAACCCTGAGCTGAAAGCCCACTCCTCGGCTCTGTCTCTGTAGCCGGCTTCCCTGCTCCCAAACCTGGGAGCTCTGCTACACTCAGGCACTCCTGGTGTTTTGTGTTCCTGCAGGTCCTGAGACCACACTGTCCCTGTGAGTGCTCCACCCCCCACTTAGCCTCTGGAGTGACATCCTTCAGTCAAGCAGACTTCTAAAAGTTCTGCTTTTGTGCTCTGCTGCTCTACTGCTTGCTGGGAGTTGGCCCCTCTCCCTGCAGTCTATCTTCCTGCCACTTCAGATTCACTTCTTTGCATGTCCTACCTTCTGGAAAGTTGTCAATTTTCTGTTCCTAGAATTGCTGCTCTTCTCTTCCATCTGCTGTTCAGTTTGTAGATGTTCAGAATGGTTTGATAATGATCTAGCTGAACACCTGGGACCAGATGAAATTTAGGTCTCCTACTCTTCCACCATCTTACTTCTCTGTAGTAGGTTCTTAAGAAAGCAGTGCTTCTTTTCTATTGTTGTAAAATTAAATTTCTACTAAAGAAGATGATATTTTTCTTACTTCCTTAGTGATGCCAGTCTGATCATTTTGGTTGGTAACTGCAATTTTTGCTTATGTATTCGGGACCAGCCGGCCTGGCTACTGGCTGAGGATTATACCTGTGCTGTCCCATATAGTAACCACAAACTCCAGGGAGCTATTTGCATTTAGACAAAATTCAAAAGTTTAGTCCTCAGTCACACTAGCCACATTTCAAGTGTGCTGTACCTACATGTGGCTAGTGACTACTACCACACTGTCAGGTTGCACAGATACAGAATACATCCATCATCACAGAAAGTTTGGTGTTGCACTGTGTTGGATACAATGGCAATAACCATAATGGCCTTCATTTATCTAGCACTTACCATGTGCCCAGTGCTTTGCCATATATGCTCTATGCCTCATTTGAGATCATCGTTGCCACCATCTTGTGAGGTCAGTATTATTTTTCTCATTTTTTCTAATAAGGTAACTGATGTTTAGTGATGCTAAATATAGGAGCATTCTTGCCAGTGGGTGACTGGCAGTATCATATCTGTTTTACTAAAGATCTGTCTCTGATTCTCTAGCAACCTCTTTTTTTTCCAATTTTAGGCTGTCTCAAGAACAAATCTCTTGATGTCCTAGCACAGCAATGATAGGGAGTTGACTGCTTAGTTCCTAGTCTGGGACAAGTGGGGGCAGGTCAGGACCTGGCTGATCAGAATAGTGCAGTCATGGTCCCCTTCTCCCACAATTGGTCCAAGGAGCCAAATGAGTGGGGTTGTAGTTGATCCAACAGTTCCCAGAAAGATCTGCTACCTCTTCAAACAAAGTAGTTCATGATTCTGCCCAGTTTTACCCAAATAACTCCTGCAGAGTTAACTTATCTGTGCTCTTTACAGCTGAGGGGCCTTAGCAGGAGAAGTTGAGAACGTTTGAGAAACATTTGAACAATGTGGTCTCCCTGGGCATTTCCTCATTACTCTGGTCATAGTGAGTTCTTAGAGACAGTAAATTGCTTAGTACTAATGATGAGTAGCCAGGAGTTGTCACTGAGGGACCGGAGTTCAGATTCTGCCTGTGACATGGGGCTGCGAGCAGGTTATACATCTTTTTTGTCCCACTTTTCTTAGTGGTAAATGGAGCTGAAATGCCATCTTTCAGCATTGTTGTCAGGGCTAACTGGATTCCATAGCACGCCAGGCATTCTTATGGTAAGAATGCAATCACACTTATGTGCTGAATGTTATGGAGGCCTACTCCTATGTGTTAAATGATCTGAAGACCTAAAACAAGGATAGTTCATGTCCCATCACATTCACTTAAAAACTGTTTCAGACCTTTTATTATGAAACATTGTTTATGTTTAGCTAAGGTTATGTTTAACACTGATGTTGCCCTTGTAAATAATTAAAAGAAAAAGATTTATTTATTATTTGAGAGAGAGAGAAAGAGTGAGTGTAGGGGAAAGGCGGGAGAGAGGGAGGAGAGAGGGAGAGAGAGTCTTAAGCAGATGCAGGGTGCAATCTCACAACCCTGAGATCATGACCTGAGTCAGAACTAAGAGCTGGAAGCTTAACCGACTGAGCCACGTGATGCCCCCTGATGTTGCTCTTCTAGAGCCACACCAGCCACTCTTTTAGAGCTCCACCAGCTTCTCTCCCACCCTCACCCCTTCCTGAAGCCCTGATCACCACTAAGTTTCTGTAATTTGATCTTTCCAAGAATGTTATACAGGGGCAATCTGTTCTGGCATAAGAAACATGCTAGTTACAGTACTGAAGATAAATGGATATAAGCTGTTCTCTCTTACTGCTTCTCCAGGAAGAAAGAACCTTTGTTACTCAGATACATTCAGTGGTGGACTGGTAATTGTTTAATGGAAGTGATGGGCTCAGAGAAAAAACCAACCAACCAACCCTGGAAAAGTCTGGCAGTGTAGCTGGATTTCCCCTGGGAAAGGTACAGTTACTGGCAGAAGACAATGGAATAGATAGTTTAAATGGAAGGAGAGTCTTCTGGGTCATTACTTGAGGGATATTTAGGAGTTTGTAGAAATGGGAAACAGAGACCCTGCAGTGAATGAGTAAAATTTAGAGAAGAGATGGCAAGAGGGAATGTTAAGAAGTGTATATTGCAGATGGAGAACTTCTTTGATCATTTCAAAAAAGTTGTAGTTTTTGTTGTTGTTGTTGTTATTGCTTTGTTTTTGTTTTTGTTTCTTTTAAATTTATTTTTAACTGTCGGGTGATTCTTTCCTTGAGAGCAAGAGCCCGTACTAAGAATGGCCACGAAGCAGGAAAACTGACATTTGACATAAATAATAGTTTCAGTAGGAAAAGCTGGTTTAAGAGCTCAAGACTTACAGTAACAAAATTAAATTTCTTGTTGAAATTCAAGAAAATGAATGTATGGCTCTCAATGCTGAACTGATGGAGCATTTCCATCCTGGATTTGCTCCCTAAGACTGACCTTCGTTTTCCTACTCCAGCTGCACTGTTACTGCACATTCTTGCCCCATCACCTTCTTCGTCCACTACTGTGAATTGCAGGCTGAGTTGCGGGTGCCACAGCTCTTTTGTCTATTCTTCATGAGAAGTTGAAATTACAGTAGTGATGGTAAAACACAGGCTCCTTGGATTATACTTCATTTGCATCTGGGAAACTTTTGATGTAGGAGAAATACCTGTATTGTGAAGAAACAGGAGTTCCATGGTTCAGTATTTGGCATTTCTGCCTGCTCTGTGGATACCCCATTCTGTGGGTTGCCTTTTTGCTCCGTTTATGGTGTATTTGAATGCACAAAAGTTGTTTATTTTGATGAAGTCCAGTTTATTCTTTTCTTATTTTTTGGTTTATGATGGGATAGTGCTCAGTTTTCTCTTCAGGTTAGAATTAATCTGGTTTTTAAATGATTCATTAGTCTTCTTTTAATACTTTATTTTTTTCTGTGCCTATATTTTGAATCATCAAGTGTTCATATCTTTCTTGAGATGTGGAGCCTGGATACCTTTCCTTCTAGAAGCATTGTTACCTGGTTTGGTGTGTGGAAGAATTTTGATTAGAGGTTTATTACAATATCTAAGAAAAAAATAGTTATAAAACAGCTTAATATCATATATATGCTAGTATGTGTATGCTATTTTACATACATGTATGTGCTATTATATGTATATGTGTGTGTGTGTGTGTGTGTATGTGTATATGCACTGAAACTAATCAAATTAAATATTCTGAAGATTAAAAAGTATGGTTTTCCCTTAGGAAGTAATAGCCACCATATGATCAAAATTTAATATGTGATGTTTTGAATATTCTATTATTGGAGTGTCTGGGTGGCTCAGTGGGTTGAGCCTCAGCCTTTGCCTCTGGTCATGGTCTCAGGGTCCTGGGAACGAGTCCTGCATTGGGCTCTCTGCTCGGCGGGGAGCCTGCTTCCCCCTCTCTCTCTGCCTGCCTCTCTGCTTACTTGTGATCTCTCTCTCTGACAAATAAATACAAATCTAAAAAAATTCTATTACCTATGAAATATATAGGCTAAATACATTTGGCTAGACTAAAGCTACATCTGCCTCTTTAATTTATCTCTGTCATTTAGGTCAAAGGTTTACTGTGGAAGGAATATTAAATTAAAAAAAAAAAAAAAGAAAACCAAACCTCTCTGAGCCATTTTCAGTGATAGGCAGGGATTTCTTTTGAATGATTTGTCACAATTACTTTGAAAATATTTTCAGAAAACTTATTACAGGGCTCAAGTGAAATGAGGGCCTCCTTTATTGCTATTGTATAATCTCAAGCAGAAAGATCCTATTTGGTTTGAAAATTATTCTGGCATCACACTCTGCTCACCTGCAGGGAGGGCAAGTGAGAAGTCCTGATTAGCACCCTGTGGTCCAGTGTTAATGACTCTGAGAAAGAACTTACTGTGATCATGGAAAGCATCCAATCTCTGAATCTTATTGAAATTTTCCAGCAGGTGACTCCTGCTTAGGAAGTCTCCTGACTAAAACAGGCACAGAAAGTTAGATTAATCAGATGCCTGGTATCTTTAGTAAAGGTCAGATTTACACCTGTGGAGGTTTATGCATATTGTGTTTAAATGAGCACGAGATGCATAAACCTCCCAAACGAGTCCTGTTTCCCTTCCAGAGTAGGGGTTAGGGATGATGGTGTGAGACACAAGTTCATCTGACAAAAACCACAGAAACACAGTTACTCAACATTATATAAGATGGAATGCCCAGACTCCAGGCACGTGGGTGGGACCTACAAGGACTGAAAGAACAGAAAGTTCCTGTAGAAATTTAATGCCTGCAATAGCTCTTTTAATTGGCTTTCCCTTTTCTATCCCAAGGCTGACATTTTATGGTTCAGGTTCTTATTATTTCTCAATGATACAGTTTGGATAAACTTTGACATGGTATTTATCCTTCCCTCTCTTCTTTCCTGGATTCATCATGCCTCTAGAATCGAATTGGTCTTCCCCAAATAAATAGCCAGTTGAGTGCCCCACTGCTCCCTGTAACTTTCCAGATTAAGTATTTATCTACGTTCTTTAGCTTGGCTTGAAGGCCTTCTACTGTCACATTCATGCAATTTTTTAATCTTATAGCTCCTTATCCTTTTATAATTACTTTAAGTGACATCTGAATGGCTGGTTTCTGAATATGCCCTGTGTGTTCCCTCTTCTGATTAATTCCTATTACTCTTTCCCCCTCTTCAGTCAAAAACCTACTCATTGGTTAAGTCTTTTCTCAACTGCCATCTCCACAGAAGATAAATTCCCTTCTTTGGACTTTGTCTTTTGTGAATCAGTACTATTCACCTCTTTTGTAGTACTTTTTTCATTTTACTTCCTATGAAAATGATTGACTTGCTTTGTTGTATACCCTAATTAAGCCAGGACTGTTTCATTTATGATAAGCTACAAGTAGAACTTACTATGACCCAAGAGCTTTGTTAAGAGTTTTGTTGTTGTTGTTGTTGTCGTTTTAAAGATCTTTAAAAGTAGACATCTGGGCCCACCCAGTGGCATCATCCCAGGGTGGCTGAGCTCTATGTGTGAGCGCCAGCATCTCTTCTGCATAAGCCTGCTGACATGGGTGAACACCAGACTGATGAGCCGTCCTCTGGGACAGGGAGTCTGGATGGGGAAGGTTGGGTCTCTTAGCACAGATTGTTGCTCCATCAAAGGTGGGATATCAGGGTACTCATTGACTTGGAGATATCTTACCTGCACATGCTTGGGCTCTGCCCCTCGGACATCAGGAGCCACCCGCAGCAGCTGCCCCAGGGAGATCTGGATGTTCTGTTCTCAAATAAAGATCAAAAACATACTGGTAAAGGACTATTAACTAAAATATCCAAAGAATCCTTGAAATTCAACAATAAAAAAACAAACAACTGAATTAAATATTTTACCAAAGAAGATACACAGATGACAAAATAAGCTCATGAAAAGGTGTTCCACGTTATAGGGAATTTCAAGTTAAAATAATAGTGAGATAACACTAAACATGGATTAGAATGGCCAAAATCCAGAACACTGACAACACCAAAGACTGACAAGGAAGTGAAACAATAGGAAGTCTCAGACATTGCCAGTAGTTTAGCAATTTCTTACAAGACTAAACATACCTTTACCTTATAATCCAGATTCACATTCCTTGGCATTTACCCAAGGGAGTTGAAAACTTCTGTTCACACAAAAGCATGTTCATAGAAGATATTCATAGAAGCTTTATTTAGATTGCCAAACTTGAAAGCAACTAAGATGTCCTTTAGTAGGTAAAATGTAAAACAAACTGCAGTACATCCAGATGATGGGATAAGTTTCAGCACTAAGAAAAAAATGAGCTACCATGCCATGAAAAGACATGGAGGAACTTTAAATGCCTATGACTAAGTGAAAAAGAAAACCCAATCTCAAAAGGCTACATACTATACATACTATATGATTTCAACTATATGACACACTCTAGAAAAGGCAAAAATATGGAGATGGTAAAAAGATCAGTGGGTGTTGGGGTTTGGTGCAGGTAGGGAGGGATGGATAGGCAGAGTACAGAGGATTCTTAGAGCAGTGAATCTATTCTGTATGACACTCTAATGATAGAAACATGTCATTATATATTTGTCAAAACATGTAAAATATATGGAAAGACTGAACCCTGATATAAACAATGGACTTTGGGTGATGATGTGTTGATGTAGGTTCACGGACTGTAACAAATGTACCTCTCTGGTAGGGGATGTCAATAGTGGGGAAGGCTGTGAGTGTGTGGGGTCAGGGTACATGGGAACTCCCTGTTCTACTCATTTAGCTTGGGGTACCCCTAAAGCTGCTACAAAACTAAAGTCATAAAAAATTGATAACAGGCAGTTAAAGGAATTCCACTCTCTGTATCTGGAAAGTAGTTATGAACTTAAATCTGATTATAAAAATAAAACAAAATTACATTTTAAAGATTAATATTACATTATTAAAAATTATATAGGATATTGAGAGAAAACATCAGAAATATTAACAAGACTGAGAAGGAGGTGTAATATGGTACAAGTAGAGGGAGAGTAAAAGTGATCTAGAATCCTTACATTAAAAATGTGCCATTTTATACTTGATTGAAATGATTAGAAAAAAACAAGGTTTTTGAAAAGCTGGAAGAAACTGACTTTAGATAGAACCAGCCAATCAATATGATAAAAATGTAAATTCTCCCTAAATCAGTCTATAAACATTGGAATGCCAAATTATCAACAGACTTTCTGAAATTTGAGAGTCTGGCTAATGATTATCTGAAAGAAACTACATGTGAGAAGAAAAGGAAATTCTAAACCAGAGGAAATATTAACAGGACTTGCCTTGGCAAATAGTAAAATGTGTTATGATAATGTGATTCTGAGGTACTCTGAAAGTAAATTTTATGATATATGGAAATTTACATGATGAACATCGCATTTCCAATCTATGAGATAAAGTGGATTATTTAGAAAAAAAATAGTGCTGGGGAAATTTTACAGTTATTTGGAAAATAATGAGCCCCCATTCTCTGGTATAAATTCTAGATTGACCACAGAGTTAAATGTATGCATACATAAGAAAGAAAAAAAAAAGCCAAAAAAACCCTCCAAACCCTAACCAACCAAATAAGAAAGTACAAAAGCAGTAGAAAGAAGCATGATTGTCTGTTTTTAAATAATATTTGGGTGGATGAGTCTTCCTAATTGTGAACTGACATGAAATCTAAGACCCATAAAGGAAATTTGGATAATGATGGACAATAACTAAAGTTAACAAAATTTATGGAAAATTTTCTAAGTGCTAGGCACTGTTATGAGCTTTTTAAATGTTCTTTTACTCATTTAATACCCAAACCCAATGAGGTATGGATATTTTATTACTACACATTTTCATAGGTTTGGAAACTGAGACAGAGGGAGGTTAAGTAAGAGTAAATAAGTGATAAAGTTGGAATTGTGGACCCAGTCAATTTTATTTTATTTTTTTT
>PISX010001173.1:19556-210870 GCA_004024625.1 Mellivora capensis | reverse complement strand
ATTATTTCCAAATAAGATAAAATGCTGAAACATTAATTACTGATATAAGTTATCTACTCTGGCTTCCTCTTACAGAAAAACTAAAGATATTTGAGTCTGTTAGTTTTTGGTTATACTGAAAAAATTACTGAGAAAGCATGTGTTTCTAGAAATTATAAAATGTCTGCCAATCCACAGAATGCTAGTGTAAGAGACAGCTCATAAAATTGTTTATTCTTACTAAAAGGTAAGATTTTTCAGGGTTAAAAATTCTAACATATGTAATTAAAGTCACTAAGGTTTGTAGAATAGGAATCTTTGGAAAGGAATTTTATGCACGGTCAGGACTTGCTAAGATTGGAATGAATTTAATTAAGTGAATGTGTTTTAATATCAAAAGTAAGCTGGTGCAAAATTAGGATTTGATTTTCTCTCCATTAAAAGAACAAAGTTTTATTGGACTGTTAGTCTGCTTTTGATAAGACACTGTGAAAAGTTTTCTTTACTTTTTAAGTAATCTACCTGAACAGCAAAGATTTTGTGTCTTACCAAAATGATTTGCCATGCTTCATGTTATCTCTATAACGTGTCAGGTCACTGATTACTTGAAGAAAACTGAGTCTTCTCTATTTAAAAACCCAAGTTCTTTTTTTCCCAGCTACTTAACTTTCTGTATTTGCCTACAAAATCTCTAATTGTCACTATTTGTTAAATATATAACTAAGTATTATTTCACAATGACTTATAATCCAACTTGACTAAGTGTTTTAAAACCTTTTATATTTTTTACAAACTTCCCAAAATTAAATCCTAAATAAGGTCTTTTTGCCTTACAACTATCCTGGGATCTTTCAGAGGGTCCCTGGAACATCTCAAAAGATTGATTTCTTTCCAAATAAAAAGTGAGATGTTAAGCTAATTAGGCTTATTTGATATGTTAAATTACATAGGAGCATTGTCAAATAAGAAGTAATACTGAGGGGCACCTACCTGGCTCAATCAGTTAAGCATCTGCCTTCAGCTCAGGTCCTAATCCCAAGTCTTGGGATTGAGCCTCACATCAGGCTTCCTGCTTGGCAGAGCCTGCTTCTCCCTCTCCCCCTCCCCCTGCTTGTGCTCCCTCTGTCTGTCAAATAAATAAAATCTTAAAAAAAAAAAAAGTAATACTAAGTCTTTATGTCATATTTGTATAGGAAAATCTTATTAGTGTTCTAGAAACTGTATAAAACTCCTAGAAATCTGATATGTCCTGATATATAATGCTATCAGTCATAATTTTAAAACGCTGTGTGTCACAGAAATAACCAAATTTCTTTGTCAATTCCATTATGACAAACTCTTATCAGATCTCTTACAATGAGCACTTCTCAAGTCTTTTGTCATTTACAGGCCAGTTATTATTTTATTCAGATGCTTTTGTAAAGATGTTCCACAAAGTGTTTCATCTTCAAGGAGATCCTTAGGAAGGAATTTGGCAAGCACAGGTTCTGATAACTTTAAGAAAATAAAACTGAACTGGGTAAGATATTCCAGGACCAGTGAAAAAACTAGATTCAAGCAGAACAAGTATTAACTACATGGGACTGACCAAACTTAGGGGGATAATTATAATTCTTTATGACTTTTTGTTTGATTGCTGCCAGTTCTTGAATGTTTTGTTTTTCTATATATATAAAAAAACAACAACAAAAACACCTTTTCTTAAGCTATCCATGACTTACAGCAGTTTGGTAAAGTACATCTTCGTAAACAAAAATGAAACATTTACTTTTTCTCCCTACCCAATTCCTCCAGAAATCAGAAATTCTTTAGTATTCTTTCCATGGCAATATAATTAGTTATGTGCATAAGTTCAACAAGAATCCATTCTCCCTGTAATAGAACACAATGGAAACATTGGCAGTATTACCAAAGCTTTGACTAGAATATCATATTTGAGAAAGATGTGTATAGACTCAGGTAAGACCAGACAGCTGAAGTAACTACTTGGAAAGATCATCCTGATACCTTGCTTGTAAGGTTCCTGGCAGCCTTACCAAGCAAGGAAGGAAGGTCACTGCCTGGTAGACCTAGAAACATCAAGATATTTTGAGGGACCCTAAGAGAGGAATTCAGCCAAACTGTAAGTATTATAGGTAAAATCTATGGCAAGCCCTTGTTTTATTTTCCTGGCTTCAAAGAATTTTTTAGAGTTCAGTCTGAGATGCCCTAAGAAAAGTTCCAGCAAATCAATCTTTAGAAAGAACTTATAGTCAATCATCATTTTTGCTGCATTTATGTAAGTAATCAGGTCATGTTTAATGTATTGTTAATGTTTAATGTAATGTTAATGAGTTTACATGTTTAATGTAATGTTAACGAGTATTACTATGACTATCTTTGGATAAAAGAATGGGAGTGATTATAGGAAGAGAAATTATGTTTGTACCTTTGTAGGTATTAGATTCTAGTCCTGTTAATTGTCTTTGAGGTTTTGTTCTATACCTATAAACTGAACTGGATCCTGAATTGTTGTAGTCTCCTCAAATATCTGACTACAATTTTCCAAACTAATGTTTCCAATTAGTTCCTTTCTGATTCAGAATCACTAAGAACAGAAACCGCCCTTGAATGTCCTTGGATGGCATCATACCAGATCCTCCTCACCAACCAGCCAAAATTCAGAGATCTGAACTTTGATCTATATCTCATGGCTAAAGAAGGTTCCACCCAACATATGGTCCTGTTCACCAGCTGGAGACTTCAAAATCAAATTGATGAGGAAGAAAAGTAGCTGATATTGAAGTACACTGCTTCCACCCAAGATGCTGGATCAAGACTTAACGCATAAAACTCCTCTTTTCTTTCTTTCCTTTGCTCTGGTATTGGTCTGGAAAGATGATGCCATCATCTATCTCCTAGGCCACTGTATCTCCTAAGACCTTTCCAACTGCTAGATTTGTCATCACAAACTCTGATCTGTCCATTAGCAGTGCCTACTTAGTGGGGGTGGTTTGTGTCCCAACGGAATGTATCTTTGTCTGTAGTGGTTCTCGTTCTTGGGCCTATGAATCCCTAAATGGCTGGTCCAGAACTGAGGAATGCCTCTGAGGCTAACTGTACCCCTACCTTTTCACAAATATAATGCGCTACTTCCTTGGTCAGTTCCCCTGAATACACAACATTGGGTTAGAAAGACCTACCAGAAGTGTTTCATGATTCAGGATTTGCTTCCTTTCTCAGGTTCCTACTTCCCTGGTTAGGAGTGAATACCAATGAGGGTCTCGTCAAGAAACTCTCCTTAATTCTTGAAAGTACTACAGAATCTGCTGGTAAAACAAAAGCTGCCCAACAAAGGTCCTGAGACTCTCTGGCCAAACTTCTTCTTGATAAAAGGACAGCCCTCGACTGTCTTAGCTGAGCGACATGTCTGTGCTGTGGCCAGCACCACGGGCTGTACGTGAATTAACACTTCTAGCAAAGTGGAAACTCCGCGACATAAGGTCACTGAATTGGCTTAAGAAAGTGACTCCTTCAACAGGGTCTTTGACATATTGGATTTTGATTTGTTTGGGTCTTGGGGACCAAGGCTCTTAAATACACTCAGATACTGGGAATTATCCTACTTACAGTAATAATCGTCGTAGTCTCCCTGGTACACTGTATTCTCTCACAAGTTTTAAATGCATGCTCACAGCCACTAATCACCAAGCAAATAACCTCCCTAAGTCTGGAATGCCAGAAAAGGAATGAAGAAAATGACTGACTAAAAAATTGTGGGCTTGAAGTGTTGACCTGGGAATACCACAGAGATTCAGAAACAAATAAATGAACAAACAAACAAATGAAAAAAAAAAACCCCATCACACCTGTATCACATAGAGGATCAGTTAAAGCCCTAAGAACTTCAGAGCCATAGCTACAAGAGGCACTAATGCCTTAAATTTTTATCACATCCTTCAGTTAAGCTGAGATTCTGATCCAAAAGTGGGAATTGTTAAAAAAAAAAAAGAAGAAGAAGACGACAACGACAAAGAAAAGAAAGAAAGAAACAGGAAGCCTCAGAATCGCTTGCACTGACCCCACAGCAGGAGACAAGACTCAACATCTCCTTGTAGTTTCAGCCTCTCCCAGGACGGTAACCTTGAACCAGTACATCTGGAGTTACTGATCAGCACCAGTGAGGTAATCCCCCTGAAAGAGCCCTGCCTTTCCCCCGGAGGAAGGTGACCTTGCCTGAAACAATCCACTCTCTGTTAGAAACTTCCTTTTTCCTCTCCTGTCTGCCTGTAGAAGCCTTCCATTTCATACGGCTCCTGGGAGCGCCTCTCTTTTGCTACATGGGATACTGCCCAGTTCATGAATCACTGAAAAAGCCAAGATGATCTTCAAATTTACTCAGTTGAATTTTATTTTTGACCATGGGGCATAACACACTTGAGCAAAATCTTAAAGCAAAAAGCGAATGACTGTCAACTATTTCGCAAATATTGACGGTACGCTTCTGAGAGAAGGCAACTGAAAAACAGAGCCACAAGCACTGTCGCAGACCAAAGAACTGAGAAGCGAGGAAGACTCAGAGAGTTTCCAGACTACAAGTCACCTCACGCAAAAAGCCGGTGAGGTCTGTGAGCATCTCTTTCTCCACAGCAGCACAGAGCCTCCTTGCCAGTCAGAATAGACCCAGCTGCGTCCCAGGAGAAAGGGCACCCCCAGAGAAATGTGCACACCTGCCTGACTTCATCAATACTGAGCAAGAAGAGAGACATCTCAAGCCTCAGAAATACAGATGAAAAGTGACAGACTTTAAGAGCAGAGGCTGGAGTGACTAAGGACAGAGCCTGGGAACCTCTGGAATCCGCATGTGAGTCTTCGTAAAGCAAACAGCGGATCACACCAGACCAGAGTGACAACACAGCAACAAGACCGACCAGAAGCAGGAACGAGCCGGTCCCCAGAGCCAGACACAGTCCAGGCGACCAGGGCTGGAAGATAACAGGAGAGCCACGGTGACCTCTGTGGAGTGAACCGCCTTGATCGCAAGCAAAATGTATTGCACCAAAGAAGAAACACCTAATCAGGGCAGGAGAAATAACATGAATTAAACGAGCAAGAATAGGGGAGGGTTTGCAAGTTGAGGAGACCTTCAGAGAGACAGTCACAACAGGAAGATGCCGCCAGCAGAACTGTAGACTGCTTTGCATTCTTTCCACCACAAGAGGGAGGGAAGCCAAGAATACAGTTGGAGTTTGACCAAGCTGAATTGAAATTTGGGTAGAGACTAAGTTGAGCAAGCCTGACTGCAGGTCGCCCCCGCGAGGAGAGCCCTCCCTGCCCCTTACAATAACACATTCTAATGAGAAAAGCCACATGCAAATGAAGTTAAAAGTAACCCAGAGCCTGTTACACGCAGATGATGAATTGTTGAACTCTATACCTGAAACTAATGATGTACTATATGGTGGGTCATTGAATTTAAATTAAAAAAAAAAAAAAAGGTAACCCATAGCAGAGCAAACAAAGTCACAGGAGGCATGCAGGGAGGCATGTGTAGCAGAAAAAGGATGCCAACAGGAGGAAAGCATTTAAATTGTATCGAGAAAGGCTAAAACCAAGTCCACGTGCTTGCGAGAGCTTCTGTGCTCTGTGTAAACCTGAAGGTTCTCCTCCTGCTTCCAGCACAACCGGCGCCAGTGTTTTGTACATACTGGTTGCCCCCACTGACTAGAAGAGGTGTTGGACTGGGAAATGAGAGCCCTCCCTACCCCCATCCCTTGTGCCCTGGGGGAGGAAATACAGCCCCTGGGTAGACTGAGCCTTCCCAGGATATGGGGGAGAAAGGGAAACCAACAGTTACATTTGCATCTCATTGGGATGGTGGTAATAATGGCAGAGTGAGAGATTTTCTCTAGTAGAATTTGTAACACTGAATTTACTAGTTGTTCGTGGTTAATTGCATGGTGTGCGACCAATTCTAATCTATACATATAAAATTATGTCATTACCAAGTCCTGAGTTAAAAGAAAAAGATGAAAAATACTCAGGAATTGTTGAGTTGGCTATGAGAAGCGTCAATTTTTCAACCATCATCTTCCTTAGGCATCTCTCATCTCACACTTTCAGTGGGTATAGGAACAGTGAAAGGAATGATAAATGAATGAATGTGTACTATGTAAATTATTTTCCTTTCTCCCTGACACCCTCTTCCTTTCCAAGCTGAATGGCTGAATTTGGGCAAATTGAAAGCATCTATGATGGAAGCCCACCATATATGGCCAGCCCTATGCCCAACAGTAGGAAGACTCAGCTTCTCTGAACCTGCCCTTCCAGAAGCAGACAACCCTAACTCCAGGCTGTGCCTCCAGCCTCTGGAACAGAGACCACCTGGGTCAGGCTTCATGCCCCAGTTCTCTGCTTAACTGGATGGAGCCTAGCCTTTGTTGGCTCTTTCTTCTGAGGGAGACACACGTTGTCCTGCTTCCTCTGGCTTTAAAAATGAGTTTCTTTTTCCTCCAACTTCTCCTGAATCAAGGTTAGTTTTCCACCTCTAACTATACCTCTACCTGTGGATTCCTGGCTCCCCGCTCCTAGATCCAATGTTGCAGAAAGTGAAATCATTTCAGCATGGACAGAGGTTTATTCTTCCCCAAGAGCATCCAGCCACGTTTTAGAAACCAGCCCTACAGCCCAACTCATTCCCTCAACCCTGGATTCAACCATGAGGGTAACAGGAGACCTTCAGTCAAGTGAAGTTCAATAGCAACAGACCAGAAGTCGGAGAGAATATGAGTCTGTGGCCTTGGGAGCACATGCAGTGAAAGATTTCAGGGGATCGGCAGCAGGATCTCTTCTCCTCCCTGCTTCCTCACTGGAGCAAAAGTAGAGAAAAGAGCAAGATCATTGTCTCTGTGTGACCTCTATACCTATGTCAGATAGATAACTGGAGAGAAAAGGGAATTTTAAAAGAGCACTGTGAGAACAAGCACCTTTATGCCTCCATATTTCCGTAGTATCTAGAAAAGTGCTTGGCATACAGTAGAGGCTCACTTAATACCTGTTGAATGAATGAATGAACAAAGGAACTCGTGCACATGGTGGGTGATTTTTCAGCTGCATTCCTATTTGTCTCGGCATCACCAGAGCCCTGGCTCAGGAGGACCGACAGATCACGCCTGTAGGTTCAAATGCAACACTTCTCCTTTCAGGCTTTCAATGCATTTATCACATCACTTAGGTGAGTCTACACATATAATTGAAATACATCACTCCCGAAGCCCCATGAGTGACACCAGCCACAGTGGGGCCGGTGCTGTAATTTCCAGAGACGCCGGGCTAATCTGAGTGACATGGCCTCCTGACATTTCAAATAAGGAGCAGCTACACTCATCCATCTGGCCTCCCCCCACCTCCCTCCTGCTACCCCCACGACTGATAAGAATCAGAATGTCCTCAAGCTGTTTCTAGGTCACAAGTAATCCCTGGGCTTGCAGCACATGAACTCTCCTTGGGATTTCTTCACTGCCCTGTAGAGATTTAGCTTAACAGCCTGTGGCTCTTTTCCACAAAGCTCAGACCTGACTTGCTCACCCTTATGGAGATAGGTCCAGGTTAGTCATGGACATGTACAAAATACCTACTTGTGCAGGCCTTGTACAAATGCCGACTCTTTGGGCATTACAGTCTGGTTGGGTCTCTCCTGAGACACAGCATCTCCTTTCCCTCCAGTGTAGATGATGAGCAGAGCTCCCTCTGACGAGTGCTTTGTGTAAGCTATCCTGTGCCCACCCCTGCCCCCATTAAGGCTTTTACAGATAGAACCAGGTTTAAAGGAGATAGAGGGCACCTTAGGGTAAAGACAGCCGTGAAAGTAAAGATACGAGGTACAATCATTCCAAAGTGTCTGCTTCGGGGTGGGCTGACTAGGTACACAGGCGAATACAGACCTTTCCAAGCACCTCTACAAAGGCAACCTACCAGACTGCTTTGCCCGCTTGGGTTCCCTCTACATCCAAGGACAAGCCTCCCGGACCTCTGTCATTTTAGAACTTGGGCTCTGCCCATGCCTTCCATAGCTTATTAAAATCGGACTCTGGGAAGCAGAAGATCTCTCAGTGGTCACCCGGTCTGTTGTGTCACCAGAGTCCCCAAAACATCCTGGATGGGATGTCAGACAGCCTCGTCTTGTGCACCAGCTCAGAACTTTCCAAACGTGCCCGATCATACGAGCCACCAGAAGCACCTGTAAGACGTATAGAGCCCACGAACTCTTCAAAGCTACACAAAATCAAAACCTGCCCAGAAGAGGCCTATGAACTCGAATTTTAACCAGCGCCCCTAGTGAGTCCTGCAATTAAGCATGTTTCTTATGCACCTGTGATGCGGGGTTCTTGACAGGAGCTCCATCTCAGCATCAGCTAGGAAGCTTAAAAAAAAAAATCAATGACGGGCCTTTACCCCGAGCTATTCCTACTTAATCTGTCTGGAGCGGAGCCCAGGAGGTGTCACTGTTTAAAGCCACTAGCTGATTCCAGTCTGCAGCCAGGGTTGAGAAGGACTGTAATATCTTCCCCACCTGATGGCAAGCTCTTTGAGGCCCGCAACCAAGGAGTCTATGCCTCTTGGTACTCCTGACCGAACCCCGCCGCCGTGCTGAACCTCCCGTAAAACACACTCTATCACTACTAAGGTGATTTCATTTAACTAGCTCCGTTCACCCATCCAATGGGATGTGATTTCCTAACTCTGTTAAGAAGCTGTGTGTGGCCACTCAGCAAGAGGCCAGACGATAAAAGGATATGAAGTGCTACAACTTCTCACGGTTGAGTCTGCCCACACACACACACACACACACACAGCCCTCCCGTGCCCCAGAACAACCAACCCAAACAACGTCAGAAGGCTCATCCCAGGGCTCTTCACTCTTGCTGCAGCCGCCTGCCAGCTCTACTCACATTGTACAGCACGGTGGTCCACCCTTCCATGGTGATGCACTGGAAGACGGTCAGCACAGCAAAAAGGATGTTATCAAACTGGGTGATCCCATCGTTGGGGCCAATCCAGTCCCGGCATTCGTATCCAGCTGGGCAGCCCTGCACACCACACGGGTGAGGGGGGTCGAATCCTTCCAGAATACCTGCAGACACGTTTGGAGGGCAGGGGATAAACACATGGTGGTTAGCACGAGCTGGAAAGGACTCCTGGGAGCCACAAACACTCAATGCCATTTCTCACAGAAGGGTGTGTTCTTCTTTCTCTCAGGCTCCCTCCTGCCTCTGGCCCCTCTCTGCCTCACAGCTCCCATCCCATGTGCTCATCCCAGCACTTCCCAACCTCCTCTGGACGTGGAGCCTCTCGTCCATGCAGCCCTCATTTCCTGCAGGCCATATGCTCTGCTCTTGCCTGAGCCCCACAGGAGATGACACACTGGATCACACAGGACAGTGTGAGGTGGAGGCAGGATCTTACTGAGTGTCTAACTTCAGACTGTGGTGTAGACCCTGAGTTCTTCCTGCGTTTCCTGGGGACAATTATAAACTATGGTCCCTTCACAGTAGGGCTCATCGCCTTGTTCTTCTGGCCTAAATTCCTGGTCTTGAGTAAGACAATCAATCAATCAGTAAAATGAAACTCTAAGGTAGAAGGTGTTCTTTGAAGATTCTTTGATAAAATACAAACATTATACTAAATTGAAATTCTTCAACCTCCTCCTGATCCCCTTTCCTGCTAGGCTATTCTGTTCAACTTGAAAAGAACAAATTAAATACAAAGAGATAAGAATTTGGGTCTGTGAACAGACACCACAAATCCCCCAGCCCCCTGGCAAGCCAAGCTCAGGGCTCCCTCAGCTCTTCTACACCCTCTGTGGGACATAGCAGAGGAGGAGGAAGGTCACAACATGGATCACGAGGGAAAATGTCTCCACAGATCTAGAGAGATCCAAATCTGACTCTGGACTCCTGGACTGGCCTATGAGCCAAAGAGGAAACTGTACAAAGCATATTCAGACAGATGAGGCTTGATATGCGTTTTGACAACCTTCTACCATGGGACGGGGCGGGGGGGGCTGAGACCTCCTGTTGGAAATCCTCTGACTGCAAACTTAAGAGGTCATTGGTTTTGCAATATCAGTGTCCAGTGGGGACCTTTAGTCTAGGCTGCTTGCCTCAAAAGGCTACCAACTTGGGAGTTTCTACTTCTGGGGCTGGGGCAGAATATTGTCTTCCAATCAGTCTCCCGATGACCTGAAATTACTCCAATGACCAGAGGGGCGAGGAAGGGAAGAAGTAGAAGGCAAGAAACAATGACCCTACCTGAATTGTTTGTGAAACACGCACGGTGCAACTTCCCACTGTAGAACTCCAAGCCAATGATAGCAAACATCAGGATGGCAAAGAAGAGCAGAAGACCAATTTGCAGAAGAGGCACCATGGCCTTCATGATGGACTTCAGCACAATCTGCAGGCCTGGAAGGAAAGGAAAAGAATGGCAAATGGAGCCTTCCTGAGCACCATTTGATATAGCAGGCTCCCTTGACCTTCTCCTACAAGTCTTTGAGGGAAAAGAACCTCTGGTCCTGAGAGGAAGACAATTTGCAAAGGGACAACCAGAACAAGTCAAGCCGAAGACAGCCATCACATCTACTCCTCGGATCCATCTCGTGCTTTTTCTCACCATTCTCTAATCATTTACATGCTTATTACTCCTCACTTCTTTGTTTCACCCCTGTTGTCTTCTGCTTATCTTTCACAAACTTATTAGAACATGCTTCTTTCCTAAAAGAAATTAAGCCTGGCCCTGCTAGGCTGTAAGTCCTATGAGAGAGCAAGGATAAGGTTTGCCTCCCCTCCTATTCTACTCTATCTGAGAGCTGGCTTCTTCTCCACTGTTGTGGGATCACAGTTAGTACAATCACTATTCATAAAGCACCATACACTCTGACCCAGAAATTACACTTCTAGGATTCTACCCTAAGAAAATAATCGGAGATTTGAATAAGATTTAAGTAAAAAGATGCATGTCGCCGCACTATTTCTAGTTGGAAAAAAATGAAAACAATCTAATGTCTAGCCATGTAGAAATGACTGAATAAGCCAGCCTGTATGGGATGGGCTGTAATATCAAACTTTTTAAGTCATATTTTTGAGGAATATTTAGTGTCAGGAAAGTCAAATGCTTCTACAACAGGATCCAGACGTATAGACACAATATGATCAAATTGCATTAAAATGCACAGGAAAGGGACGCCTGGGTGGCTCAGTGGGTTAAGCCTCTGCCTTCGGCTCAGGTCATGATCTCAGAGTCCTGGGATCGAGTCCCGCATGGGGCTCTCTGCTCGGCAGGGAGCCTGCTTCCTCCTCATTCTCTCTCTGCCTGCCTTTCTGCCTACTTGTGATCTCTCTCTGTCAAATGAATAAATTAAAAAAAAAAAAAAAATCTTAAAAAAAAAATAAAAATAAAAAAAATGCACAGGAAAAAATGCATACAAATATAAGATAATGAGCACTTTTCCTTTTCATTTTATAACATCTTTTTTACCTTGCAAATAATTCTACAAAGATCTTTCGCTATCTTTAAAATCCAGGAAAAAAAAAAAGAGTTGGTAGGTTTTAAAGTAAAATGTTATGCCAGATCCCTGCATCCGCACTCTTTATTACCACTGGAGAAATCATTTCTTGTTTATCCCAGATTCCTCTGGTCCCAGATCCCTCGGGGGACACATCCGTAAAGCTACAGCAGAGGAGAAGAAGAAGAAAGACAGGTGCTCACTAGGTATCCCTGACACGAGCTTCAGCGGCCTCAGGACACGCACAGCCCGGAGGGTCCTCAGGTCCACATGTGTGTTGAAGTGGGTTCCTGCCGTGGCCAGGATGCTGCAGATGGAGACACAGAAGGCCCAGGTTACCACAGTCTGGCTTTCTCCCCCTGACCCACGGGGGAGGCCGGGTGGAGGAAGGATCAGCCTGGAAAGCACAAGGCGCTGAGGGCAGCCGCACGGGGGCGCACCCGAGCTTGGGTGAGTCATCGCTGGTTCTGACTGGAATTAAATTTAGCCACATCTGGGTTTTACTTTGCACAGAAGGAAAACTTATCATCACACCAGAATCCTAGTTCCAGATCATGAATAGAACACCGGCTCCCTAGCATCTGTCCCATTTCTGCCTCCAAACCTTGTCCCCTACGCCCCTCTCTATTCCTCACCAACCTCCTTGCCCTCCTTCCAACCTGCCAAGACCCCTGGATTTTGTACTTCAACCTTTCCTTAGATTCCCCTGTCTCCCAACTCCTTCCAGGACTTTCTCTGGATCAGCTGCAGTGAAGGAGTAACTCGTTCTTCTCCACCCTGGCACTCAGGAGTTTTTACCAAGCGAATCGATCACACTGAAGCTTATAAATCACGGAGTAACTTCACTGGTCCTCACACAGCACTTTTATAATGGCTCCATATCTCTGCATAACTTGGATTTGGTTTCTTTGCTTCCATTTTCCACCTCCACAGCCAGACACACACACATGAACACACACACACACACACACACACACACACCCAAATCCATAACAACCCTATTAGACTGTGTGTAAAAAGTGCCTTGTCTCGAGGAGACAATTTATTTCATATAATCCCACGACACTGCAGATGCTGTGGATAGTCAATGACACCTGAGTATTAAGGAAAGACACAGCAGATGACCAAGAGCCAGCAGAGCGGGGCTCCAGTCGTGACTCAAGCACTTGAGAACCGAGCGACGTGAGGCAAGTTACACTATCCAGCAGCATCACTACCCTCATCTACAAAATGGGAGGAGTACCAGGACCTCGCTACAAAAATTAAATGAGACAGTATTGAATAGTAGTATTCTACAAGTTATAATGTGCAGACTAGATATTACATCCAAAATATTAATAGTACTGGTTTTGCAACTGGTTTTGTCTAATTTTAGTCTTCTTTCTGTGGAATAGTCCTTGTCCTCCCTCGTGACCTCTCCATGACAATTTCAGTGATCTGGAGCCACTAGCAAATAAGTCATCCAGAAAACCAAGTTTTCTACATAGTCAAAGGGTGGAGAGAATAGTTTATGTCATTTCATTATTTTGGAGGAAACATTTCCCTCAATACTTGAAATCGAACTTGAATGAAGGGTCCGTGCTGTATACCTCTAGAAAGCAGAGAAAGGATCAATAGGTACAAATTACACAGATCCGGGGACATAAGAATCATGAACAGCGCTGGCCGAGGACAAGGTCGAATGTTTCATGGGGTTGGTCCACTTCCCAACATTAAACATACTGAGCCACAGACCATACGACTATCTGTTAGGAAGTTAAAAGTGTTCCAACAGGGGTTGAAGGTTATCTAAACATCCAGCAGGGATTTTTCTCAATTTTAAGACTATAATTCTATGTCGGCCCAACTTCAAAATAAGAACCAGAAAGAAACCCTACTCTCATAATGGGTCTCAGGAACTAGGCAAGCTGGTTCTCAGGTCTCCCTCTACCTCTCCTGACCCAAACTTCCACACTGTCTCTGAAAATGAGCATCAGGGTCTCTGAGGCTGCTTTTGAGTTTATCTGCCAAAACCAAAGAGAGAAATCAGGGAGGAGAGGGGTATCATTTTCCATAAGTAGGGGAAACCTGCAGAGAAAAGAGAGCAAGGAGAAACGTGGAAAATAGGACTGAAAAAGAAAAGAGATATAGAAACAAATAAGGGAAAGAGGAGAAGGAGAAAGCTCAAGGAGAGTGTAGTGATAAAGAACCAGAACCCCCAGGAAAATGGGGTCAATGTTCTGCTGAATCTGCTAACAGGGGAAGCATCAGCTAACGGTCTCCTGAGGTGCAGTGCCCACGGGAGATGCCTCGCCCTCGGGCTCGCGCTGCCTCACGCACACACACACGGTGGGGAGAATCTGCCCTGTTCAGAAACCAGAGTTCTGTTTCCTAGGATACCCGGATATACACGAGATGCTCTTTTAAGTCCTAAGAAAGAGCTATTGAAAAGGAAAATTTCCTTCCCAACCCTGAGTGGAAGGAGGGATATTTCAGAACATGGAGGGAGGACCAAAAGACAAAATTGAAAGGCAAGAAGGCACAAGTGGAGAGGGAGAGAAAAATGCTTGAGGGAAAAGAGTATGAGAGGACAGGCAAGGGAATGGTGAGAAGAAACATGGAGATGAAAACGAGAAAGAAATAAGAAGAAGTAAGAGCTGGTGGGGAGAGGCAAATGCAAGAAATAAGAATTCTCGTGTGGGAAAGAGAATAAAAGTAGAGTCAGTTTGAAGGAGAGAAGCAAAAATATGGCACCTGTGGTCGGGACCTTGCAGGGCAGACCACAAGACATGTCCATGCTCTTTTCACCAAACTGTCCCCCAAGTTATCCAAGTCGCCCCAAACTTCAGCCGGGACCATACCACCTGGGGCTCCATTCTCCCTTTACCCTCAGAAATTTCTTCTCCTTCATCCCACACAGAAGAGCTCATACATTGGCCACTGGCTGTTCCCTAGTGTTCACATCATGTCTGAGGGCAGGAGGTCCCATCCACTTGGTAGAAGCAAGGGCAGGGGAATTCTTAGGGGGCAAAGGATAATTGAGGGAAAGGGCCCTGCTGTGTGCCCCCTAAAATTCTGTACCCTCTACCATCTCTGCCCTGCCCACATCTTAAAGGAATTCTCTGTTTTCTCCGGTTTCTCCTCTGTCTCTCCCACAAGATCTGGAACCCCTCAAGTAGAGACGTTGTCTTCCTCATGTCTACACCCCACGCCTAGCCCAGGCTCTGGCAAGCAGAAGGTGCTCAATGAGTGCCTGATGGACAGAACTGCACTGATGAAAGCAGTCAGGGTGTTGAAGCAGAAAGCAAATGGGCAGGAATACCACAGACACTCTAGAATTTACCCATGGAAAGGGCAGGTGGCACAGGTGGGCAGCTACCCAAGCACACTCCTGTTGGAGCGTGCGGGAGCATACTAGAAATCTGTCCTCAAACATTTTAGAGTCTAATGAGGAGCTTCCAGTAGCATTTAGGATGCCTGCTCTCAAGCAAATCCCACAGGACAGGATCTGCCCTGTCTTCAGCAGGAAAGTTAGAGAGAGGGAGGGTAGGGAGGAGATTCCAAATGTTAAAGACCTGCCCTTTCACACAGCCTCAGCGCTGAAGTCTATAGGGCTGCGCAAAACTCTGGGCCTCACACGGAGTGGGACTGATGCAGGAGGCTCAAGGCAAGTGCACATAGAAGGCCCAGGCCCTCGGTCTAGCAGAAGCGGACAGACAAAGGAAATAACTGTAATTCACGATGAAGCGTGTCATAACGGGGATGTTTCCCAAGCGCTCTGAGAATGGGACATGCTGTGGGGTCACCTACAAGGCTGGCATTTTCATCTCAGTTATTTCATGAAATCCTCAAACATATCCTGATATTATGACTGTTTCCATCTCATAGGAGAGGAAGTCGGGACTTAGAAACAATCGAACTGCTAGTACGTGGCCAGAGCAGGTATCAAATATCAAAGTCCTTCCCCTTCTGGCGTCGAAGTCCAGACTTTCCCCACTCGGCCAGTGCATGGTCTTTGTCAGCACCACACAGCTCCACTGGTCCTCACTCCTTTGTGCTTCTAAAACTACCAAGGTCACGGTGTTTAGTCTCCCTACGAGCCAGTGGGCTGGGCTCCCCTGATCCTCAAGCCACAGATCACTGAGTCCCACAGACTTGTCATTGACCGCTGTCCGGACCAGCAGGTCAGAGGCTCCTTGCACCTGAAGGGACGGCTGCTGTAATACACACACACACACACACACACACACACGCACAGGCACACACACGCACACACACATGCCACAGGATCAGAGTGAGGCCACTGTGCAAAATTCCAATTCTGAGCTCATAAAAGCCTGAGCTCTGTGTCACTGCGTGCTGCACACGCGTGTGCTCTTCAAAAACAGAGGCTCTGTTTTCCAGTTCTTTTGTCCCCAGGAGCACAGGGCCTGGGCAGGGAGCTCTGTACACAGAGGGGTGCTTAATTACCACTTTACCCCCAAAGTGGAGGACAGACGTGAACCTCTGAGCACCACTGGCAGAGACAGAGGGTTCGGTGCCTGTAAATGTTCAAACCCTGTTCCCTCCTGGATGTCATGGCTCAGCTGTACTCTAAGGCCTCTGCTCGGGGCCATCAGCAGGTAGAAGAACCTAGAGGCTAATGTGATCCTGAGGGTGTGGCGTGACCTGCACTACGGGGGCAGGAGATGGAAGGGGCGGTCTGAGCCATCAACGGCCAAATAGTCTCTCCCCAGGTCAATCACCCAAAGAATTCCCAAAGAATTCCTTTTGACCTTGGGGTTCTGTCTTAGCCTCCTCGTCAACCCAAGTCTAACAGTCTCTTTTCACACTTCCCTGAAACGTGATGCAAATATTATACCAAAAAATTATCTGTTGCTTATCTGCCATTCAAATTTAACTGGACATTTTGTATTTTGTTTGTTTGTTAAATCTGGCAACTCTATTCAAGGGATGACCAGGTAAATAGTTTCCCTTCCAGTTATTTTCCTAGCCCTAAACAAATGTGTGAGTTCTCTTTTGAAGAAGAGACGCAAACCAGGGGTCTCCTCCCTTAAGGCCCAGGAGTCCCTCCTGAGCTCTAAAAAGTACCTCTTTGCAGGTACTTTTTGACTCCTGCATATTGCAGGAGACCCAGAGAGACAGGGAGAGGCCAAATTCAAGTTGGATTCCCTACACAGATCTAAGCCAGGATGTTATTTCCATGGGTAATCCACCAAAATGAGTTGCTGTATCCACTTAGAAGTGTTTTAGAGGTGCTTGGTTCCTTCTTCTCTTCTACTATTTTACTTCCAATGAAGCACCAAAGCCTTACATATCCTTCCGTCAACACATCTCTTGGATTCACCCCTTATTCTCCAGCTTCCTTCTTGCCTAGAATGCCCACCCCCTTGCCTTTTCTCCCTGCCTAAATAATATGATCCAGACTTCAGAGCCAGATGGCATCCTACTCCTCCGTGGAAAAGATCTACAGTCAAAAGAGACTTGAACCAGGATTATGAGGAAGTGGTAAAGCATGTACTCTCCCATCATACCGGCTGGTTTCAAATGCCAGTTCCCTCACTCACACTATCTGCCCGGCCTTATGCAATCGCCTCCCTGAGCTGTAGTGTTCTTATCTGTAAAATGGGGACAATACCTTCCTAAGGGGTCGATGTGAGCAGTTAAAAAGATAAGATGCTTATAAACTTCTTCACAGAGTGCTGACCCAAAAAGTTATCAAGAGCTCACAGAATTAAAGGGGTATTGGTATTTCCAGACCAGGCTGGAAAAATAAGAAAGTGGAAATCTTGGTGTGGTAGGCGGGATAACAGATTCAAAGAGATCCAGATCCTAATACTGGGAGCCTGCGAATGTTACCTGATTATGGCAAAATTGACTTTGCAGATGTGATTAAGGATTTTGAGATGGGGAGATTTTTCTGGATTATCTGCGTGGGCCCTGGATGCAATCACAAGTGCCTTGTAAGAGGGAGGCACAGGAAGATTTGGCTAGAAAGAAGGCAATGTGATGACTGAAGCAAGGTGCTGTGCTGCTGGCTTTGCGGATGGAGGAAGGATGCAAGGAATACAGCTCTAGAAGTGGGGAAAGGCAAAGACATGGCTTCCCTGTCCTAAAGCCTTCGGTGAGAGGACAGACCTGCTGATAACCAGGACAGTCCAGGCAAACCAATCTTGGAGTTTTGACCTCTAGAACCATAAGAGAAGAAATTTGTCTTAAGCTACCAAGTTTGTACAATTTTGCTACAGCAGGAATAGGAAACTAATACACTGGCAAAGGTCAGAGACTCCAGGAAATCTGATTCCTCGGCCACTGTGTCTATTGCTAGACGCATCATCGCTATAGACTATATAGTGCTATGCTAGACTATTCTGGCATCGGGGCATTGACAGCTTAAAAGTCATGGCGGAAAAAAGCATGCGGTGGGACTTAAGTCACATGTCCCCTTACACTTCATCTGGCTGCACTGGGACGGTCCTCTAGCACTTCCAAAGTGAGCAAGACCCTCATCAAGTGCACACACAATAAAAGATTCTCCCAAAAAGGAGACTGGGGGCCACTGGGGAAGTTGAACCTGGAATAGCTGAAAACACAAAGTCTACTATATTTGTATACTATATAACAATGTATATACTATATAATATATATATAGTGTGTATATACTATATACAATACTATATACTATATACAATGTATATACTATATAATATATGTATATTGTGTAAATACTATATACAATACTATATACTATATACAATGTATATACTATATAATAATGTATACTATATAACAATGCCTGACTCATAGAAAGTACTTAGGAAATAGGGGTCATGGAGGAAGATGAGAAAGAACCTATCTGAGTTTGTGTCTGTTTTAGTCTCTAAAAGAAAGGGATCAGGTAAAGGGACTTCTCAGATCTGTCCTGGCTCTAAGACTCTGGGCCAAGACCTGCCCAAACGGTGCTACACTTCTCCAGCTCATGCCATCTCCCCTTTCTCTGGAATCTTGAAAGCTGCACAACATTGAACACCTGATTTCATACTGTTCTAGTGTCTTAGAACTAAAGTCTGACTGTTAATGATAATTAGCTGCATACTCATAACTCAGTTCAAAGCCGGCTCCTCAACAGTGCCTTTCACATTTCCGTCTATGGTCCCTTCTCTAACAACATCCAACAATAATGCCCAAGAGATACCCTTGACTCTGGGATAAAGGGGTGTTAATAGATCCCCACTAGGGCAGATCAGATCGACTTGTCCACGGAGCTGTGAATGAGCCCATCAGCACCCATATAATTAGATATCCACACCGAAGGAGATTTAACCACATGTGCAAATAATGATGATCTATCAAAAATCTACTAAATTACACCTAATGTTGGGCTTTCCATTTCTTTTAAATAAATTACTAAAAGTATAATTTGATTTCAGAATCAATTTCTAAAGATTTTACTTCATGTTATCGAAAACAAACAAAAATAGTCTCTGTGTATTAAATTGTTCAGTGGCGACAAGCTCCCCTCGAAATTCAATTTGACTAAAATCCATCTGAGGGATAACAATGAGGCTGAGAGAGAGAAAACAGCTGTTAGCTCTGGCCCAGTACCAGTCTCTGTAAGCTGCCCCCTCTTCCTCCCCAGACCCTGTGTTAGGGCCCTTTGATCCCATTCAGGTTTAGCTCAATCCCAGAACCCAGAACCCAGAACCCATTTACAATGAGCGGATCATTACTGAATGTATGCAGTGCGGTAGGCACTGGCATCACAGTGGAGAACAGGATGAGACGGAGGCTGTCCTCAAGAAACTTAATGAAAAGGACGTTACATAGATCACAATTACAGTTAAGTATAAGGTCAGGGAAGGAAGGCTTTCCTATGGAAATGGCTTGAGCCCAAAGGTGAAGTATGAGTCAGCCAGAGGAAACAGTGTGGGAAGAGCATCCCAGAGGCAGGAAAAGGCATGCATAGAAGGGACAGAGCAGAAAGGAGATTGGTACCCTTGAACAATTCAAACAAGAGCTGGTGTGTCTGGAACTTAGTGAAATCCAGGGAAGTATGGAAAGCAGAGAGGCTAGAAAGTGTGGAAAATATCAAAGAAAACTTTGCAGGCTATGTTAGAGATTGGACCAAGCCTGGCAGTGCTCAAAATCCAGGCTTGCACTTGGTAATGGAACATCAGCTTATCCATACTGTTACTGTGAGCTCCAAAAAACTTCCCTGATTGAACCACTGGTCTCTTATCTTCTCCCCAAGCCCCAGCCTCAGGTGCTAGAAATGTGTGTCTACCTCGGTCACTATAGCTGAATTAGTGCCGACTTCTATTCCCCTAGGCCCTTCCTGGGACAGCTGTTGCCACCTGCCTCTGCCACAGTAACCTTTCCTGGTAACACAGATATCCTATGGTCATGCCAACCAGGAAGGCTGGGTCCCTCTCCAGCCCAGAGACTGAATCTAGATTATCCTAAGCAAAGCATCCATTGTCCTATTCTGAATAGTGACTGGTTTAGGAATGAACAGCCCACAGAAATCGGGCCTTTGAGTTTAAGGGAAAATATGCTGTGTTGCTTCAACTCACCCATGTTCTTAGAACAAAAGTAAAATACAAAGCAACAATTTTCAAATCTTTTTTGAACATAGCCTGCAGTACAAAACACATTTTATATCACAAGCCAGGATGAATATATGTATGTGTATGAGTGTGTGTGTGTGTGTGTGTGTGTGTATAAAATTCCATAGTGCCTCATCAAATAATACTCCTTCTATGTGTGATATATTGTCTCTTCGATTTTTCCTTGCTATCTTTTGTTTTTGGTTGCTGGTCGCAACCAATTAAGTTGATGCCATGCCTCTCTAATGGGGTCGACCTACAGTTTGAAAAACCCAGAGGCAGAGACTAGCTAATGCACATGCTCATTCTAAGGAGACTGTTCTAAAGAGGACAAGATGGACCAACATGAACTGCTGCTCTAATAGCACCTTGTGGTTTCTCGGTGTTTTCCCCAAATGATGAAATGGTTTGCCTTGAAAAGTTCTGCTGTGCTCTTCCAAGAACAGCACGCACAGTAGTCCAGGAGAGACCCTGTTCCCTCTTCTGTTACCAGAGATACAACTACGTCTTGCTGCCTTTCCGAATGGGTTAGTCTCACAGAGAGACCACACCTTCAAATCCATCACAAGGCAGCTATTTCTGGGCTTCGGTTCGTTGGTTAGTTGGTTGGCTGTTATTTATTTATTTAGGCTTGGGTCCAACTTGGTCTATGACCAAAGCGGAGCATGAACGTCTAAGATTCTGCTTAGGAAGAAGTCATGATATTTCTTGGGAGAATGAGGACAGGAGGGTCAAACTGTCCCTTTCCAAAAGAGAAGGTTTGTGCCATTTCCAGAAGGGACAAGTGGTTCGGTATTTAACAAAGGTAAGGCCTACCCTTTCTGGAATTTAAAATGGGGCTCCTAATTAAATTTCCTAAGAATCTCTGGGGCCATGAAGTGGTTCCAAAATATACTTTTTGATGAGCAGAAAAATCATGGCCTAAAAATCCTCTCTTTTCCTTTCCCACCAAAAGAAAATTCAACAACCAAACCATGTCACACCAAGGAGAGGAGTTTGTATTAACATTTGAGATCAGATCATTCTTTGTCGTAGGGAACTGTTCTGTGCCTTGCAAGATATTTAACAGCATCCCCCACCTCTACTCACTAGGGGCCAGTAGCAACCCCTCCTTCAATCTCCCCTGCCCTGGGTTATAACAACCAAAAACGTCTCTAGACATCATCACGTGTCCTCTGGGGGTGGGGAGGACATACTCCTTGTTGGGAACCATTACGGATGGAGAACCTCCTTCAAACCGAGCAGTAGCCTGATTAAAGACAATGCGTGTGTTTCACGACTAGTCCTCATCCACTCTGGGAGAAGCATACTCAGCCCTTCTCAGGCAGACACAAAGATGTTGCCACAGTGACCCCCAGCCACAAGTCATAATTTTGATGAAAATACATAGATGCCGGCATTGATAAAAATGTCCTCTGCCTCCTTCTTTAAACATCTAGTGGCCACATGAAGCTTAACCCCAGTGTGTCTACAAAGGAATCTTTAATCCAAAAGTTTCCCCAAATCATGCAAGGTAAAGAACACAGTAACATGCCAAGGAGGGTTTTATGTACTTAACCTCAGTGTAATGGAGACAAAGGTCAGGCTCCTACCAGTGGTCCTGGGTTTCTTCCTTGTTTTACAAGAAAGTCCCTGATGATTCACTCAGACACTGGAAGAAGAAATGCCAAGCGATGGGTACAAAGACTATGAATGTCGTTCAGGCCCAGGTGGTGGTGATGGTGATGATGAAAAAATGCCTCGTTGTTTCACTGTTTACATAACCCTGTCCCATAAAGATACCATTGTTCGCCATTTCGTCAGTTCGAGAACTAAGGCTCAGAGAGCGCAACTGGCTAGCCCAAGATCCCCGAGATAGTAAATGATCAAACTGAGACCCAAACCCAGAAATTTGATTCCAAATTTGGAGCGCTTTCAGTAGCTACAAAAGATAACGGCTAATAGCTAGAAATCTATCCCAAAGGCACCTATGTTCAACAAATGTCTTCTCTAGGACAACCACAGAGCTGCCTCTCTGCAAAGCCCACTGTGTCCTGTGATTGTAGGATCATATGAATGTCACCAAAACTGGACTTCAGAGAGCTGGCAGAGACAGAGAATTGCAGGAGAGGGAAATCCCACATTATAAGAACTCGCTAACATAAATACATGTTCTTTCAGTTGTTTTTCTAGTAGTGGCGAGGGATTTCTATTGATCTACCACCCACACACTTTCTCTCACCAGGTCTCCCTCAGGTCCAGGGACAAGCACTTGTGAGATGGGTGGCCTGGGATAGAGCAGAAACCAGCTGAGCAGCAGAATGCGGCTGGTTATCCATGTAGGAGCCAAGCCCTTAATGCCAGCCGAATGAGAAGGCTGTACTGGTGACCTCCAGAATCACATTACAGAGACCAGCTGTGTAATCCCCCACCGCCCACACACAGTGGCCTCTTACTGTTTATATGGCTAGGACTGCCTCTTCCTCCAACAACATGACTTTACCCCTACAGTTTTTTTCAAAAACTGTGATGCTCTTACATGCCATCACTGCCCAGTTAAGTTTTTCCCCAGGGATGTTTGGATGTAGGACCAGAGTTTGGCTGATCTCTCCTGAAGCAACAAAAGCCCTAAAATGAAAGGCTTCGGGTTGGGGCACCTGGGTGGCTCAGTAGGTTAAGCCTCTGCCTGCGGCTCAGGTCATGATCTCAGGGTCCTGGGATCGAGTCCCGCATCAGGCTCTCTGCTACGTGGGGAGCCTGCTTCCTCCTCTCTCTCTGCCTGCCTCTCAGCCTACTTGTGATCTCTGTCAAATAAATAAAATATTAAAAAAAAAAAAAGGCTTCGGGATCTGTCATTGTTCTCACAGAACAAAGCTGTCTGTAGGCTGTAGGAAGAGAGAAGAATAAAGCTATGGATGGAGGTAAGAGGAATGAAAAAAAGAAAGGAATTCCTCTGTAGCTAGCACCCTGATCTGGCAGTTCCTGAGGCCCAACTACTTTCTGACATTTCTGCAACTTGGTGGTTCCACAAGGCACATCTACCCTGAAAAGCACCCCCGCTTGCTTAAATGACTCCAAGTTTGGTTTCTGTCACTCACGATGACCGACTTACCTATTCTGTCCAGATAATACCATCTGGATAAAAAACAAAGTGCAAGTTGACATAACTGGCTGGCCAAACAAGAGTTAAGTAAGATACATGAAAAACAAAGAAAAACTCAGAACCATGCCCCTGGCATGGACCCAATACACCAATTAGAGAATGTGCAAGCTTTTCTCTTGATGTCACCTTAGCAAGTGGCTTAATTCGAAGATACTGAAACACTGCTCCCTCTTCAACTTTGGAAAGACTGAGAAATTACACATATTCAAGATCCTGGGGAGAGCCAGAGTCCTCTTTTCGAGACATCAAATGTGAATGAATGCAGATTAACACTAGATGGTGGGTTGACTAAAGGGATACTCGAAGTAGGAGGAAAAGAAAAACCTAAGTAATAAAACTCTACCTTCTCATAGTGTATTGGGGTAGGAGACTTTTTCTTCTTCTTCTTCTTTTTTTTTTTTTTGGATGTCTGAGGAATAGCTAGCTAAAAGGATCTGAGTTTATAAAACCTCTCAAATCAATGACTCTTTGAGAAAAATCATGGATCCATAAATTTTAGAGAAAACATATTTGTCCATTGTTCCACTTTCCTAGTTCAGCCTACAATGCCTAAAAGATTGATTAGTGTGACAGGCATATGCCATCTGTCTTCTAGGATGACAAGTATTAAAAAAAAAATACCCAGATAATTTCCCATACTTGCATAGCCAACAAGCCTACAATTACAGTGCATGATGAAGAGGCAGCCATAAAATTGTTATAAAATATCAACTGTCTGTAGAGCCCCCAAATGAACTAGAGTTATTTGTCAGAGAAAACAAAGTGCTTTTTACTTTTTAGAGTCATTAAGCCAAAATTCCTTCTAGTACTTCTGAGTCATATTGCATCCCATACCACCTATTTGGAATACAACAAAATACAAGCAACTTTAATAATTAAAATGAATTGGGCCTATATACAGGAACTCTTTAATTGTTACCCAAATCTATTTGATAGAGATATGTAAGCACAAATTAAATCGTTTTAATTGTACTTTCATTGTGAATAAATAAAATGCTGAATTATTGGAAGAATCAAGAGGTTACGCTCCCAGAAGAGCTTAGAGACATGGCCATTTTCTCAGACAGGAATTTTAAAGAGCATTTTTTTTTCTATTTATAAGGAACAATGGCATGTGTTTTTAATAATGGAGTCTAGATCAAGGACTGCTACCCCCCATGGAAGTGCTGCATCCAGGGTCCAAGTTTAACTCAATGGCAATGATCTTTCTTTTCAGCTCTGAAGTTATTTTTACCTTGCCAGCTATGCAAATTAGCTCATGGCCTCGGAGCATGAAAGAAACCAGGCTGAGACCAGGTTAATATTTTATGAAAAACTGAAAATACTTTAAACCACTGATCCTGGCACTGATCTTCACATACTCTATAACTACCCTGTATAGATATTGCCATGACAAATTTCTGTGTCCATCTAGCATCAAAAAAGGCAAGCTATAAACAATTTTATAGCTTATAAAGCTATATTTAGAGACTATTTAAAGGTTATATGAAAAAGTTCCATAACATTATAGCCAAAGAAATTCAAATTAAAACAACACACAATAGCCTGTTCCTCTGTCAAGTTACTACCACTAGAAAGAAAGCATATTGGTCCTCTGCAAAACTACTGGACATTTTGTATATAAGGTCATTGAAGATGCTCACTCTCTTTGATCCATTAGGTCTAGGAAATTATTTTAAGTCCATATTCCAAAATTAGGGCAAAGTTTCACGTACAATGTTGTTAAATGAAGGATTTCTTATGATAGTAAAACATTTTTAAATCACCCACAACTGAATAATAAGAAAACAAACAACCCAATTAAAAACATGAGCAAAAGAAGTAAACAGACACTTCATCAGAGAGATGGGGATGACAAATAAACACCATTATTTAATCACTAAGAAAATGCAAATTAAAATCACAATAGTTCCCCCTACATACTTACTGGAAAGCTAAAACAGAGATGGAACTAAACAATAAAAAGCCCGATAATACCTTATGCTGGCAAGAATGGAGAGCAAGGGCAACGCTCACATATTGCTAGTGGGAATACAAAACAGTTCAACCATTTTGGAGAAGAGTTTTGCAGCAGCTGCTTAGAGCTAAACCAACACTGCTATATGACCCCACCATGAACAGTTACTTATCAAAAGTAGATTCATAATGGCCCCAAACTGGGAACAATCAGCTGTGTCCCTCAAACGGTGAATAAACAAATTGTGATACACTGATCCAACCGCCAGGCAACAACAAAAAGAAATGAACTACCTATGCGTGCAACGACATAGGTGGCTCTCAAAGGTATCATGTTTCATGTAAGAAGCCAGAATCAAAAGGCTACAATCCTATCTGATTCCCAGTATATGCTATTCTGCAAGAGGCAAAACTATAGGGACAAAACAGATCAGCAACTTACGAAATCCTGGGGATTGGGAGAGGAGACTGGAAAGGGCCTGAGGGAACTTTGAGAGTGAAAGAAATATTCTTGTCTTGATTATGGTGATGGTTAGCCAGCTGAATACATTTGTCAGGATCCTCAGTGTTTTCTTTCCATGCTGGTAAAATATACATAAAATTTATCACCGTAACCATTTTTAAGTGTACAGTTCAGTGGCATTAAGCACATTCCCACTGTTCTGGAACCATCATCATCATCTGTCCCTGTAACTCTTCTAATCTTGTAAAAGAAAAACTCTGTACCCATTAAATACTAACTCCCCATTCCCTCCTTCCCCCAGCCCCTGGTAAGCGCCAATCTACTTTCTGTCTCTGTGAATTTAACTACTCTAGGTAACTCATGTAAGTGGAATCACAGTATCTGCCCTTTTATGGCGTTTATTTCATCCAGTATAATGTCTTCAAGGCTCACCCATGTTGTAGCGTGTGTTAGGATTGCCTCTCTCTTTGGAGATGAATATCCCCTGTACATATATACCTATTTTGTTTATCCATTCATCCATCAGTGGACACTTGGAGGGCTTCTACCTTTTGGCTACTGTTAATGATGCTGCTATAAACACTGGTGTACCAATATCTGTCCAAGTTCCTGCTTTCCATCCTTTTGTGTATATATGCAGAAGCAGAATTGCTGAATAATATGTTTATTCTATGTCTAATTTTTTGAGGAACTGCCATACCACTTGCCACAGAGAGTCTTAGTGTTTTCACAAGAGGGGAATGGTTGAGTATAGCGCACTCAATGAAATATTACGCAGCCTCTAAAATGCTATTCCTACATTACTTTTAGTAACATGGAAAAAGTCATCCTATAGTTTTGTACAATTAAATTCAATACTATGAAATGTGTAAAAGAAGAAAAAAGACTGGAAGGAGAACTATCCAAAGGGTAACAGTGATCACCTTCAAGTGGTGGAATTACAGATTATCTGTATTTTCTTTAGATTTCTCTGTATTTTTCAGATTTTCTTTAATGAGCATGAATTCCTTCTATAAACAGAAAAACACACCTATCAAAAGAGAGAGACAGAAAGGTTGATTGGATCTTCTCCCTAACCTGAAGTCAGCACCACAGAGAACAACTCCCATGCTTTTCAGAAAACCACTCTTCATGGCCCTGTCCAGTAGGGCCACTGAACTGGATGGTGATTTTTACATTCATATTAAGGACCAAAGACATGTTTTGATTTATGAACTTCAAATTAAGACTAAAATTCAAAACATGTAGGAAAAAATTGCAATAATTGTTAAATCCTTACTTAAAACAAGCAAAACCTTCTAATACCAATGAGGACCTGGCAGAGCTAAGGCTCCTCATGCTACAGACCAGCCTTCATCTGATGCCCTCCCTGCATCCCATGCCCTCAGGGGCTCTGTGCTGAGCCCCTCTGTCTTGTTTCCTCAACTCCTTCCTCTCTAGTTGTTGACACAGCATTTCCTGGATGTGCGAGGTGTCCCTCTTCAGCATCTTCATGTCGCTGTCCAGCTGCTGAAGCTGGTACATTCTTGCAACTAGCCACCTCCTCAACCACTGCCCTCTGGCTTCTGCCCTCACCACTCCCCAGAAATGACTTCCACTAAAGGTCATCACTGACCTCCAGGTCCCCAAATCCAGTATGTACTTGTTGGTATTCATGTTGGCATATTTTATAATTCTGAAGTATTTGGTGCCCTTGTTTTGAAATTCCTCCCTTTCATTCTGAGTTACTATTCTTCCTCTGGCCGCTCCTCTTCCTCCACCCTCTTTTAAAAACAAGGTTTCCTACAGTTTCATACTTGAAACCTTCCCCCACCTCCCCTCCCTTTTTTCCAAAGAAGAAATAACACCTGTTCTCCTGAAGCTGTTTCAAGAAATTGAAGCAGAAGGAAAACTTCCGGACTCTTTTTATGAAGCCAGCGTTACCCTGATCCCCAAACCAGGCAAAGACCACACCAAAAAGGAGAATTTCAGACCAATATCACTGATGAATATGGATGCTAAGATTCTCAACAAGATTCTAGCAAACAGGATCCAACAGCACATTAAAAAGATCATCCACCATGACCAGGTGGGATTCATCTCTGGGTTACAAGGATGGTTCAACATTCGCAAATCAATCAATGTGATAGAACAAATCAATAAGAGAAGAGAGAAGAACCACATGGTCCTCTCAATTGATGCAGAAAAAGCATTTGACAAAATCCAGCATCCGTTCCTGATTAAAACGCTTCAAAGTATAGGGATAGAGGGAACATTTCTGAACTTCATAAAATCTATCTATGAAAGACCCACAGCAAACATCATCCTCAATGGGAGGAAGCTCACAGCCTTCCCGTTGAGATCAGGAATACAACAAGGGTGCTCACTCTCACCACTCTTGTTCAACATAGTATTAGAAGCCCTAGCAACAGCAATCAGACAACAAAGAGAAATAAAAGGTATCCAAATTGGCGATGAAGAAGTCAAACTCTCTCTCTTCGCAGGTGACATGATACTTTATATGGAAAACCCCCTTTTTTTCCAATCCACACATTCTCCCTAGGTGGCCTCCCTGAAACCAAGCTTCCAAATCTCACTTGAATGCAAATGACTCCCCAGCCTTTATCTCCAGGGCAGACCTCTCTCCTCGCATATCCAGTGCCCTGTTGAACATTTCCACTCTGCGGTCCGTGTGCCTCCCACAGGGCTTCTCACCTGCATGTACCCTCTACTGTGCATTCTTCACACAGCAGGATGAACTCTCAAATGTATAAATCAGATCAACTTGCTTAAAATGCTCTAGCTTCTCATCACACAACAACCTTCCAAACCTTTCCCACAAATAAGGTCCTGCGTGATCCGGACTTTGCCGCCCTTCACCTCATCTCCCTCACCATCTTCACCGCTCTCTATCATCCAGCCATACCAGTCTCCTCTCTGTTTCTTGAACGTTCTAGATTTATTTCTGTTTCCAGGGCTTTCATGGTCCTTTCTTCTCATCACTCAAGTTTTAACTCAAACACTACCTCTTCTTTCTCCAGAGATTCTTACAGCAACTCCTGTTGCTTCATCTCTGTTAAGACCCCTGTCCCTCTATCTCCACTGACAATGGCCTCATCATGCTTCATGCGACTACCTATTGGTTTCTCTCTGACTTTCTGTTCCCTTCTTCCACAATCTTATTTCCAGACCATTACTAGAATGATCTTTCTAAAATTCAGGGCTGGTATGTAGGATCCTGGGTCAAATCCTCTACTACCTCCATGTGAACTTTAGAATCACGCCATGATCTAGCCTAGCCTCTTACCACAACCCCTCCAGGTGGCCCTCCACAAAACACTCCCCTTAAAGCTCTCATCAGTGTGAGTTCCTTAGGAAGTCTTTCCAAATCAGCCTTCCCCCAATGTTGTAGCTTATAATTCCTTTATCTTATCTGTCTCCTCTACTAGGCTGAATTCTCTGAGGGCAAGGCCTGTACCATATTCTAGTACAATAGAGAAGAAGGCAAGTCCTAGTCCATGCTATAACAAAATGCTATATACTAGCTGGCTAACAAAACAGAAAATTTATTTTCCACAGTTCTGGAGGCTGGGAAGTCCACGATCAAGGTGCCAACAGATGGGTGTCTGGTGAGAACCTGATTTCTGGTTCATAGACAGCCATCTTCCCGCTGTGTCTACACATGACAAGAGGGTGAGGAAGCTCCCTGGTACCTCTTCTTTAAAGGGTATTAATTCCATGAACTAATCACCTCCCAAAGGCTCACCTCTAAACTTCATCACACTGGGGATTAGGTTTCAACATATGAGATCTGGGGTGGGACGGGGGGACAAGAACAAGTTGTCGATGACAAAGTACTTGGCACACAGTAAGTACTCAATAAATGGATGTTGCAGGACAGAGTGACTAGATCAACCTCAAAGTGGAAATGACACTGAGCCCAAGGTCTACACCTCTACATAGAGCTCCTGGGTCATTCCATCCTCTGTTTTGTCCCTTACAGGGATGGCCAGCTCATCCAAGACATCCCATCCCTGACCTCAGAGTTATACAAAGTATCCCCCTCTTTACGTAGCTGTAAGACGGCCCTTCACACATTCAAAGATAAGCATCATACAGTCCTGGAATTGTTCCCTTTCCCAGGTTCACATCCTTATTTCTTCTCCCATTTCTTTGTAATGTTTCTTTAAGCCAAACCCTAGTTATTCTGAACAGTTTTATCTGGAACCACTCCTGTTTGCCTCTTCAAAGGTAGCGTCCATTTAAAAAGCCAGGACTGAGTTTAAAAGTGGAACCAGTGTGAATCCTGTTTGGGGACTCTAAGCTCTGCTGACAGCAGGTCGTCCTTTTCGGCAGCCATTCTGTCTTCTTAACCTACTGTCAACCCTTTCCTCAAAAATGCTGCTAAACTAGCTCTGCTTCCTCCTCTCTTGGGTGTGGGGAGCCATGGATGGTTCTGGACCAGGAGGACAACGTGAAGAAGATGATACTTTAGAATGTTGTACAGTGGTGGCCAACAGAGAGACCGGAGAGAGGAGAGCGGCCAGGGGAGAGGGCTCTGCCACAGCCCTGCTGTGAGGCTCTGAACTTGGGGTGGTGACCGGGAAGAAAAGGAAGTCCATTACCCCTGTCCTCCCAGAACCCTCAGCATGCTGACAGGAAGTGCCTGCTCCCCGGGGTTGTCAGCAGCAGGGCTATTAAAATGTTCTGAAGCTGTCAAAAAAATGGAGGCAGCCACTATACGGCAAAGGATGACTGCAGTCAGGTTAGAGTTGCTGGTGTAATTTCCAGGAGGGGAAAATGAAGGCTAGACTGAATATTTAGGCGGCACTCCGGAGCCTCCCAGGCAGCACCCTCCACGGATCCCACCATATCTGCTCTTCGCTGCTCTCGGAGCCTTGTAACCGGGGTGCCCTGGACAGCACCGACAGAGCTGCGGGCCCACAGGCTGGGCCTTCCATGAGGCGGCAACCAGGGCCGCAGTGAGGAGAGCTGAGGGAACAGCCACCCCACCCTGAGCAGATTCCCGAACACTCCACCAGCCTTCACCAACGCCTCTTCCCCAGAGCCAAGAAGGGGCGCACCCAGGAATCTGAGCCCCCAGAACAGGTAGCGTTAGCATTTCGTTATTTCTAGAGAACCACAGTGCCTTTTCGTGCCCCCTCAAATTCTTCCCACCCAACTCAAAAATCTGAGGCCACGCACCTGCTACTACGGTGGGAAGGGGTGCCCTCAAAGGGCCAGTGTCCACAAGGCTTCTCTGGGGCTGAGCCATCCAGCGGTGGATAAGTCGGCCTGCTCTACCCACGTGCGCCCCCTTTCTGTCCCGCCCTACAGTTCACACCTACTGCAAACATGAAGGGAGCCCGAACTTCTTCTTCTTCGGATTTATCTCCTTGCTTTAGAGGTGGCTACTGTGGGGACAGAAAGAGACAAGAGCATCTCTCAAGGGTACTGTGGAATGAACATGTATGAGAATTCACTCTCCTGGGATCAGCAGTGTTCAGTACAAATCTGCAGGAAGGTACACGGCAGCCCTCTGTCCCCGAGGAGGGCCCCGCTGCAAGATCAGTCAGAAGACGCCTGGCGGCTCTAGCACAGACCTGGACTTGAAGCAGAAAGCCCCTCCTCCGTCCTTACTTCTGTAACATCCTTTGCGGCTGACGGCAACTGGACAGCCACGCCTACCTGCATCACTCCAAAGTCATGTGCTAGACTAGGCCCATGTTTCCAATAGTCTCGGAACATTTCCATTCTTTTTGACAGGTCTCGGGAATAGAGATTGGTGGAGACTTTACGGTGAACTTCTTTCTGGGCTTCCATCCACAAAGCTTAAGGTCTGCACGATGCTCAGACTGGCAGGAGCCACGGATCCCACAGAAAAGGACTCTCCCCTCATGGATTCATCCCTTCGTTCCCACAAGCCCATATGCTGACATTTCACATGTATATGGTACCAGACCATGTGAGGAGCCAGCATGTAATGGCAAGGGGGTCAAGGTCCTGCCCTCTTAGACTTTACAATCCAGAGGACCAAGACCAAGGACGAAAGAGAGCATCTGCTGGTTCTGCTGGTCTCATGATACCATGGAGGTCTCTGACCATTCTTTTGTGCCTTAGTTTTCCCAAAGAAAAAATGAGGCTTCTGGTGCCACCAGGGTGAAAAGCTGGTTGCTTCTGCATGCCACTGTCCCCACCACAGTGACACCATAAGACTTGCAGGGGGCACCAGATTATCCTGTGGACACTGGGGGAGACAACAAACATCAATGCACATGGCACCCTTCTTCTAGGATCAACGTGGCTTGCTTCTTTGAAGACTTCAGCTGTTTAATGGCAGATAGGGATGCTTTTTTCTGGACAAAAGAATTCTAAAAAGATACCCTCTTCCTCCTTGGGTCTACAACCCCATTTCTTCCACTTCAAATACAAATCAGTGCAGAGATGGCTGGTGAGGGGTATCTTTCTGTGCCTGGTGATTAATATTCAGCCATATACCTCTGTGTGTCCTATAAATATATAAAATAACTTTAAGAAGATAAGACAAAGTCTGTTAAAAGTGAAAAACAAATAGGAGATAACATAAGAGGGGCTACTTAACCACTTTAAATAATAACAATGGTACATCAGAAACTCAAAACTTGAAAGGACTTTTAAATAAACATTCTTCCCCAAGAACATCTCATCATCCCTAGAAATAAGCTTTGCAGGAAATAGTGCCCATTTGAAAAATGAGAAGACCAAAACTCAAGAAGGTTGAGTGATTTGCTATTAGTCCCATAGATAAAAAGGCATAATAGAACTAGACTTGAACCCAGTCTCCAGCCCCTAAGTTCAATGCTCCTTTAAACACAACACTGAAAATAAAACAAGACACCCAAATTGAGAGAGACCTTGTGAGAAACTGAGGATAAAATCAAGGGTCTTAGAAACCCAAAGTAGCCTAAACCCAAACAAATACCTGATTTGAAAAAAATCTGGAATAATAAAGCCAGTGAGCTCACTGTCAATCCCAGAACTCTGCCATACATAGCTAGTTTGGGAGGAATTTCGAGAAAGCAAGTTGGTCAAACACTGACTGGGAAAACTTAGCTCAGGGCCTGGCACAGGTAAGGGCTCGGTAAATATGAGGATGATTAGTATTATCACTGTTTCTTATTATCTTTAATTAGCAAGAGATTGCTTGGAACAACCCACCCAAGCTAACCTTGTTTCTTTTTTTAATAAGGTTATTGGAAGACCAGATCAGGCCAATGCTGGAGATGTGATGTGGTGTGTTTCAGCAGCGCTTGACAAAATCTCTTATGTTTTCAGAATGGTGGAAAGTACCAGTGGATCAGAGTTGCTGACATCTGAAAAGTCTTGCTCAAATTATACTTATCACTGAATAAAAGATGAAATTCAAATACCGAGTTTGCTATCTAGATCCTGTGAGAGCTTGAGCAGTTAACTTACCTAACCTCTCTGTGGTCCCACTTCCTCGTCATAAATAATAATAATAGTAGTAGTAGTAGTACTAGTAGTACTACTAGTAGTAGTAATAACCATCTCAAAAGGCCAGTGATTAGACAGATTAGACAGATACACCAAAATGTCAGCTGTTAATATAATTATGGCCTTTAGGGAGGTTCCCAGAGGTATACCACTGAGTTTTATCACCATTTCTGTCCATTTCAACATATTTTATCAACAGCTTAGATGAAAAGAGCAAAAATGTAGAGAAATAGAGGGCAGTGGCAATTGTATACAAAAGATGTGAGACTGACAATCCCAAGTTTCCTATCAGCCAGCGGTGTTTGATAACAGAGATAAAACAATTAGCTCAGACTGTGTTTGCAGATCTGTGCTATCATCCAAAAGTTTTCTACGTAACTCTGACCGTCAGAGTACTAGGTTCAGTTCTAAGTGTCATATTTTAAGAACAATAGTGAGAAATTTGGGGAATGGGATTAGCATAGTGGGTCCTGAGGTGATGTCAGGTGAGAAACAGTTCAGAAAGTTACTACTATTTTGTTTGGCAGCAAGTGGTTGTCATTTGGAGGAAGACTTACACTGTTTTTCTTCTTGGTATAACTTAAGCCAGTAGATCAAATTAGAAGGAGCCAGATTTTGCAAAGAAAGACAAAAAGACAGACAGGGAGGGAGGGAAGGAAGAAAACCTAGGAGCTATCCAACAACAGAATGGTGTGCCTTGCCCAGTAGTGAGCTCTCCAACACAGGAAGAGTCCAAGCTGGGGCATGGTGACCAGCTGTCAGGAATATTGCTGGGGAGATTGACAAACTAGATGATCATAAAGGCCATTTTCAGTTCTCAGAGGCTATGATCTCCACCCTCCGCCCTGCTCAGATCTTTCTTCCACCTACCCCCTTCCCCCATCAAGGTCACTGTGGAGCTCCCAATCCCATGAACACCTGCCAAAATTTGGCCTGTGTGATGCATATTCAACAGTGAAGGATTCAGCTGGACAAACTGGCTGGCCTGTCTGAAGATTTCAGCGCTGCAGCAAGTGACCCTCTGGAATCCCAAATGAATTGCCGAGAGAGCATCAGCAGCCTTGGCTCCAAGCAGCCTGCGTTGGGGACCTCAGCCACACAGGCCAAATGCTGCATCACCAGCTCCCCCCAACCGCCCACCATCACCATAGCAACCACTGGGGCTGACTACCTCACAAGGCATTTCAATTCAGGGAGAGAGAGGCCCAGTTTTTCCTGCAATTTTCCAAAGTAGTGAGCCTTAAGGGGATGCAGGTAGGAGGACTGGAGAGGAAGAGTTCCTCTTCTCCTTCTCCATCAGGCTGCCCTGAGGCCACCTCGAGACATAGCCTGTCATCAGTAAATCCATAGCTTGACCTTCACATTCTCTTACTCTAACCAGAAAAGAAAAAAAAAAAAACAGGAGAGCGAGCCACTGGGGAATTTCATTATTTTTAGAAGCAAAATCACTTAGCAACCTAAACGTCCCATTCTTCCCCACCCCTCCAGAAGCCCAGAGAAATAAATACAGTATTAAGGACTCCAGTGTTTGGCTCTGATACAGTGTGAGGATATAATAATAATAATGCTTTCTATTTACGTAGAAATAAAGCTTGCATTCCAAGGAGCTCAGACGGTCTTGCTAAAACTGAGGAGCTCATCCTTCACACCCAGCCCCCCTGCTTCTCACTGCAAACTGCAAGAGTTCTCTGCTCTTTGACAAAAGCCTAGAACCAGAACAGACTTTATATACGGAATTAAAGACCTCAGGCAATAATAATTCCACCCCATAGGGGCAGGGCCCCCGTACATCACCGCCCGCCATAGAGAAATAGTACTCATTTCTGGCGAGGGAGGAGAAAAAAGTCAGAGTTTCTCAAACAAATGCCCACAGTGGGTTCTTTCCTCACATTTGACTCTGTTAACCACTCCCTTCTTCTGGAAACTCTTCCTTCATTTCCCTGCTAATGGTCTCCACCAATGAGCCTCCCTGTCCCTTCCTGCTACACCTCAGGCTCCCTCTCAGGTCCCCCATGTTTCCCCTTGGAGTCTACCTTTGGCCTCCCCTGGGACAACCTGGTCCATGTCTTTGGTCTCAACTGCCAACCACACACTGATGAATGGTGGATGTGCACGCAGACCCCGGTCCTGAGCTCCACACCCAGTGGTCCAGAGAGCAGATCCAACCCAACAAACACAGAAATATCCCCATCCCTCCAGACTCCCCTCATCCCGTGCATTCTCTCTCAGGGAAGGAATTACATCCACCAAACCTGGGTTCAACATTGATTTTTCCTTCTCCTTTATAATTCAAATTTAAACATTCTCAATATCATATCTGTCTTCTTCAGTCTGGTCTCACTGACACAATCCAGGTTTGTGCCTTCGTTTTTCCTCTAGACAGTAAAGCATGTAAAGGATAGCCTCCTAATGGGTCTGACCCCTCCCTAACCATCACCACCTCACCCCTGCACCACGAGAATCCCAGCCTCCGAAGGCTGGAAGGTCCACCCTCCAGGGATTCCACCATTCTCCTGCTTTAAACCCTTAATGACCCTGTATTGCCTTCATAATAAAATCCCAACATGTTATCACGGGACACAAGACCCCAGCCAGGCCCTGGCTGCCTGGCTGTATCGAGAACCACCCTCCCTCATGCTCCCGACACTCCAAGCCCTGCACACCGCACACGTGCCATTCTCCAGGGCTACACATCTGCTCTCGCCTCGGCACCTCTGCTTAGGTTCCTTCCCTGTGGCTTTATTCCCCAGCCCCGCTGCTGAGAAGCCCTTTCTGAATAAATCTCCACTCCAGCAACAGCTCCTCTGCAGGGTTTCTTCCCCTGACTCCCCCCGGCAGACCAACATGCTTCCTCCTTCACGCTCCCTGAGCATGCTGGACTTCCCTTTCATACAGCCCTATCACCCTTATTGAAATGGTTGGATTCTAGGGCGCCTGGGCGGCTCAGTGGGTTAAGCCGTGATCTTGGGGTCCTGGGATCGAGTCCCGAATCGGGCTCTCTGCTCAGCGGGGAGCCTGCTTCCTCCTCTCTCTCTGCCTGACTCTCTACCTACTTGTGATCTCTCTCTGTCAAATAAATAAATAAAATCTTAAAAAAAAAGAAAAAAGAAATGGTTGGATTCTAGTCCAATTTCCCAAGATACTCTGAATCCTGTAGGAAGGGTTTGTTGCTTACTGAGCACTTACAATCATCAAAAAGGTGCTCCAGTTTCCAGAGCCCACAATGTCCCACCACCCACCTCAGAGGGCATCCCAGATGGGCAGCATCCCTCATAGAGCGTGACCCTTGAATGAGCACATCATTTCCACGGGTGTGAAGTCAAGAGAACACACATATTATCACTATCTTTCATCTGAACCCTATATCTCTGCCAATAGAAATTAAAATAATATTAGTTAAACCATAAAAACACAAATTTTATGTGAACTGCTGGAGACCCATTGCTCTGCTACCTGGTTCTTAAGTTATTCACTTATAAAATCCTAACTCAGGAATTTGTAATTCTCCACCCTTTAGTTTTGTTCCCTATTTATGGGACTATGGATCTACCTAATTAGGGGCTTGGTGACATCAAATCATTATTATCCATTCCCTCCCCCACATATCCAGCCTTAGGGGGCTCCACTTGTCTACAGCTCCTCGGCAGGCATTTGGGACCCCAAGGACAACTGTCCTCCTCCATCCTTCTCCTTTGGACAGATTCACTGCCCAGAAGTTTTCAAAAAATTCTAAAATTGAGGCACGATCATTCTAAGAGAAAGAGATCAATGAATCTGGAAGAAGCCTAGAGGCAAACTGTTCTATCCCACCTCCCTACCCCTGACGACTTGTGGCATGACCGTGGCCTTCCCTTATTCTCCCACTCATCCTTCCTCCTCGAAAAGGGAATCGTGCTGAATGAATAGCAAATATTCCTGCCCTCTCTCTTTTCAGCCCTTCTCTCTCACTTCTCTCTCTAGCCCTTCAGTCATCCCCTGCACTCCTATCCTAGTCCATTCACTCCTATCCCTTTCTTAACACCCTCAATGCATGGCCTGACCATCTGGTCATGTGACATTTCTCCTAACTACTTTATGGAGCTACAGGGTTAAGAAAACCAAAACCAGACAACCAGGCCAGTGGCTCGGAAGTCCCCGTTCCTCCTGCTAGTCCTGACCCACACCTTCACCGCCAGTGACTTTAGGCTGGCTTTCCTTCTTTGTACCTCCATTTCTTTATTCACAAAATGAGGTCACAGGTTCTCTCTCTCAGAGTTGGAATCAATGAAGAACGACTCCTCTTTCTGTCTAGCTTTTCCTTTCTGTGTCCCCCAGATGTACCTCTCCTTCCCACACCATATCAGTTGAGGTGCTTGGAAAATGCTGCCTCTGTTGGGTTACCTGGGAACTTGCTTTATTCTCTGTGCCATGGAGTAAACAGTAAAAATGTTATCTCTTCATTATCTGGGCTGATAAAGGGAGGGAGAGACATAGCCAACTAACCATAATGGGTAAAACCAAAGTAATTTATCATATATTTGATTTTGAGAGGCAGTTAGAGACACACTCAGAGACATACAACTATCTCTGCCCATCTGGAAAGCATCCCAAGCCCTCCCAGCCTGGCCTTCGTCCCAGCCTGGGGTTTGGCCACAGTGTGGAAAGAGGCCCTGGGCTGTGCAAACAGACCACATGTGGATAAGACGGTGTTGACTATGTCATTACTCATAATATTCAACTTAACAACCGTGTACGGAGCGTAACGATGTGCAAGAAACTGTGGCCAAAGAAATCTATAGGCCACACAGAGAAAGACTTCTTACTATCCCTGGAAACTCAGAATCCAGAAAGAGGCATGGGTTTGTTCTTAATTATCACATGATCTGAGCAACAAGCGAGGTGCTAATAAAGTGCTATGAGAAGAGAGGGGAGGGGAGGTGTCTAATTCTAGCCAGGAGGTCCTGAGACATCTCCGAGCCAACACCAGCGTGGGGAGGCAGGTCCCCATCATGACTAGTAGTTTAAATGCGAGCCTTGCCTGGAATTGTCCTTGAAACCCAGTGAATCAACAAATAGATGGTATGTTCTATTCCCTGCCTGCAACTGTGGGAGATCCTTGGGGCTACAAAAGATATTTAAGACAGTTTTGTCCTCTGTGCATAAAGTAATTAGTGAACAAGGCAGTGTTATATTCCGATATAAAAGGGCTCAATGCGTGGAACTGACAATGAGAATGAGATCTGGCTATAATAAGGCGCTAATTGCATGGCAAGGACAATGAATAAGAAATCCTCCACAAATATTGTTATTTATTTCCACTGCATCTCCGTGGCTGCGGATGGCAATGTCCCAGCTAGCTGTGGGCGAAAACACTTCCCGTACAGCTTCAAGGGGCCCACAGTGAAAGCTGCCCTGGACTGGGGCCGAGGGGCCTGGTCCAGGAATCACCTGGTATGGACTCACAGGCAGGTTACTCTCTCTGTTGGGGCCCCTAGAGAGAAGGAGGACCCAAAGATCTCTGAGACCCCTTCCATTTCAAAGGTGGTTTGGAATGCAGAAGCAGTAGCTGACCTCATGGCGCAAGGCTTTCGAGGGAGACAAAGGATGGACAAGAGGAGGAAGGGAGGCCCGACAGAAGGGATTCCAGAAGCGGGCAGATCCTGAGCAGGGTTGTAAAGTCAGAATGGAGGCATGTTTAAGGGAACAGAGCCGAGCTGGTGGCTGGCGCAGCGGGGGCAGGGTGGAGACAGCATCACCAGCTGAGAAGGGCTTCTGAGGCCAGGCAGGAGAGGCCAGACCTCAGGCCACGGGACCTAGGAGGCCATGCTTGATTCCCACTCAGGGTCATGTCTTGCAGCAGAAGGGGCATTAAGGCGATATGGCAGTCAACAGACTGAAACTGGGGAGGAAACGAAGGCCAGAAGCCAACCAACGAGCCATCACATCATCTGTGGTTCTGAGGTGATGAGGACACAGGCCAGTGGCTGGGGGGAGGATGCTGAAGGGGAACACAAAAGGCTTATTCTAAAGGGACGGACACCGACTTGGAAAACACAGGTGTGCAGAACGCACAGAAGTGATGAGACCAGCACCTATCGCCTCACTTCCGAGCCCAGGCCGACACCCGACTCCAACTCCCCATGGTCTGAACGAGCCCAGCGCCAACATCCCGCGCTCCGGGTGACGGGCAGGGGACATATGGAGGCAGAAGAGCCACGGAGGAGTGTGGACTGGCCCCCCAGACTCTGGTCCATGGAGGGGGGGCAGTTAACCCTCGTCTCCGACAGCACAGTGCTCGGCACACAAGGGATGGCCAGCAGCCAGAGCCAACGAGAGCTCTCCTACTCTTAAATTATTCCTTGTGGAACTCTGGAAACTTCAGAGTCATCCCCCATGGAAGAGCCCAGGTCGGGGCAGGGAAAGGGGACAATCTGAGGGCGAGGCCGCAGCGGGGTTCCTGTGGAGAGACCACGGGCAGCAAGAAGTGGGAGGAGGGGAGACAAGGCCACACAGCAACTACAGGGTTATAAAGCAGCAGGCTGACCAACACCCTACCGTAGTGTCATCACCTCCGCAAGGCAGACGGAGGGCAGAGGTTCAGGGAAAGAAGCAGCTGGCAGGAGCCCGAGTCTTGGTACTCGGGCCAGAGCGCTCTCGGCCAGACCGCCCTCCTCCTCAGGGATGGCACCCGCTGGCCGGCTTCCCAACTGGCCCGAGACTGCTCCAGAACTTGATGACTCGCTGTACCTCTGCCTTCCCGCCAAGCTTGGTGTCTGTTGGCTGTGAACTCCCCAGTCCCCGGACCGTCCAAGCCAGCCTGCTGCCTCCCCGCCGTCCACATGGGCTTTCTGGCCCGCCCAGAGCTCCAGAGCCTCTGCCAGCCTCTCCCCCGCCCCCGTGCCCCAAGGTGGCTATGTGGGGCTTGGAGCCACAGCCCCGACAAGGCGGCCACCCTGGAGCAGCATTTGGGCACCTCACCGTACCTCAGGGCATGGCCAAGTCAAAGGTGACCGAGGAAAGAATATACAGAAAATTGTAAGGGAAAAGACTGGACTGGGGGTGCAGGGTGGTGCTCCCCGTGATAGCCTTTGACCAAGAAATAAATACTCCTCTCTCCCAGAGGTAGGGGGGGAAAGGCGGGGGTCTTGAAACCCATGAGGGAAAAGGAAGGACAGTGAGATGACCGTGATGATGGACCCATGGAATCTTCCCGAACTCCAGCAATAGAGCAGGCAGGCTGTGGTTTCCCGGTTCCTCCTCTCCTTCCTGTTCTGTCAGGAGACATTCTATTCTCGGGCTTCTAGAGTTCCTGCATCCTGCCCGGATGGACCCCATGTAGAGCCAGGAGTAGTCGCAATGGGGCCCTCCATGCCAAAGGCAGAGGTGGGAGGACAGAGGCTGGGCCAGGCCCAGCAGAGGCTTTCCAGCTGATACCTACCATCACCTACAGCCCTACCAGAAATACAGAGCCCCTAGTGAGAGTCCCTAAAAGGGCCCTAAACCCTAAAATCCCCAAAATGATAAAATGCCATGTTTCTTATGAGATCGTTCAGAAATTCAGAAAATAAAATGTAAGACACAATGTACACAGTCCCCTATTTATTGGGGATTTAACATTTTCTGATATTGGCTTCAAATCATTTTTTAAAAGCTACGGACAAGCTAGATACAGCTAAGACCACACCCCAACCCGTTTCCTCCCCCACCTTCCCAGAATAATCCCTGTCTTAGAATTGGCTGTACGCGTTGTACACATATCTATGTACTTTTCCAGTATAGCTGGGTGTTTTCCAGCTCGACTGTTTTCAACAGAGTCATGAACCACGTGCCTTGGAGTTTTCTGGGTGCTCGCTTCACAGGCAGATTCCTGACCCTCTTGGAGTAAGGCCAAAATTCTGCTTTTTTGATAAGAATGCCAAATATTTTTTTGTTTTTTTAAGATTTTATTAATTTATTTGACAGAGAGAGAGATAGCACAAGTAGACAGAGCAGTAGGCAGAGGGAGAGGGAGAAGCAGACTTCCCAACAAGCAGGGATCCCAGTGTGGGACTCGATCCCAGGACCCTGGGATCATGACCTGAGCTGAAGGCAGATGCTTAACCAACTGAGCCACCCAGGCGCCCCAGAGCTCCAAATGTTTTTAATGCACACTAAAATTTCAAGAGCCACTGTTCTAGCTTAGAACTTTAAGCCCCCCACCTTTTTTTTTTTTTTTGAGAGAGCAAGAATTCGCAAGCAAGCGGGGGCAGAGGTGAAGGAGGGCAGAAGGAGAGGAAGAGAGAGAATCATAAGCAGGCTTCGTGGTGGGCATGGGTCTCCACCTCGCCATCCTCACATCATGACCTGAGCTGAAATCAACAGCCCATGCTTAACTGACTGAGCCCCTCAGGCGCCCCAGGATTTTAAGTTCTCTTAGAATGCAAGACAAACAACCACAAAGACCAAAACACAGCAACTAACCCGGGGCAGGGTTACCCTTTAGACTGCTGCCATTTACTGCTCCATGTAAATGACAGATCAGAGGCAGGTGTTGTGCTCTGTCCAATGACCACATGGCCCAGGGTCAGCCTGCTCCTTTCCCATCACTTCCACAGCTCACTTAGAGCTACCATAAAATAATAGTAAACCTTTATTATCTTTAGAGAGGGACACAGGGAGAGAACAGAGCTAAAAGGCCGCTCATAGCTAAGTGTCCTGTTCGCCTCAGCCCACTACTGCTACCTGCACGTCTCTGGCACCTATGGACTAGAACAGAGGGACGGTGGAGGTTGTAACTGGGTATTTGTACTTCTGTTGCTCTCTTAATTTAGAAGCTATACAAGTTCTTTTTTATAGCACTTTTATTAAGTCTGTTTACAACCACAAAATTCTCTCATTTAAAGTGGTTTTCTCCCATGGGGCGGCTGGGTGGCTCAGTTGGTTGAACATCTGACTTGATTTCAGCTCAGATCATGATCTCAGGGTCATGGAACTGAGCCCCACGTCAGGCTCCATGCTGAGTGTGGCACCTGCTTAAGATTCTCTCTGTCCCTCTCCCCCTGCCCCTCCTCACTGCTTGTACTCAATCTCTCTCTCTGAAATAATAATAATAATAATAATAATAACAACAACAAAGCGGTTTTCTCCCATCCAGTGGGTTTTTAGTATATTCCAACACTTATCCAATCATCATTGCTATATAATTTCGGATATTTTCACCACTCCAAAAAGAAACCCCATACCCAGGGGCGCCTGGGTGGCTCAGTGGGTTAATCCTCTGCCTTCGGCTCAAGGGTCCTGGGATCAAGCTCCACATCGGGCTCTCTGTTCGGCAGGGAACCCGCTTCCCTATCTCTCTCTGCCTCCCTCTCTGCCTACTTGTGATCTCTCTCTCTCTGTCAAATAAATAAATAAAATCTCTAAAAAAAAAAAAAAAAAAAGAAGGAAAGAAAGAAACCCATATCTACTATCAGTCACTCTGCACCCAGCCTCCATCCAGCCTTTGATAACCACTATTCTACTTTCTATTTCTACAGATTTGCCTATCCTGAACTTTTCCTATAAATGGAATCGTGAAGTACGTAGCCTTTTGCAAAGGACCTTCTTCCATTCAGCACTGTTTTCAAGGTTCATTCATTTTGTAGCATGAGTCAGTACTTCCTTCCTTTTCATCATCAAATAGTATTCCATGATAATTTAATAAATCATAGTTTGTTAGTCCATTCATCAGCAAATGCACACCTGGGTACTTAGCAACTTTTCGCTATTATGAATAACTGCTGTGAAGGGCATTCAGGTGCAAGATTTTGCATGGGTACATGTTTTCATTTCTCTTAAGAATGTATCTAAAAGTGAACTAGCTGGGGCATATCGTAACTCCATGGTTCACAGTTTGAAAAACTGATAAACTGTTCTGCAAAATGGCTACACCATTTTACACTTCCCCCAGTAATGGTGAAGGTGGGTATTTCTCCACATTCCTGCCCAACACTTGCTATTGCCTTAAAAAAAAAAAATTGTTGTAATCATTCTAGTGGGTGTGAAGAGGTATCCCCTTGTGGCTTTGATCTGCATTTCCTTAATGGCTAAAATGTTGAAGCCTTTCCTGTGCTTACTGGCCATTTGCATACACATTCTTTAGAGCTTTTACCAAAGAACCTGGAACCTTATTAAACCTTATTCTTAAAGTAGGGTCCACTCGCCTTACACAGGTGCATGCCCCAGCAGCATCACCAGAATCCTTATTAGAAATGCAAATTCCCCGGCCCTACCCCAAATCTCCTGAATCAGAAATCCTGGGAGTGGGCCCAGCAACGTGTGTTTAAAAGCTCTCCAAATAAGTCTGATGTTAACTTCAGTCTGAAAATCAGTGCTATAGAATAATGTTTTTTTACAGGGTTATTCACAGTATTTTATCAGGTGATATTTGATAAAGAAATTTCTTAGTGATATAAGTTTGAGAAACCCTAAACTAATCAAAAAAATCCTTTTCTTGGGACTTCCAGATTCTTTCATATGTTTATGAGCATGTGGATCTCCAAGAAGATGTAATGTGCAGCATTTCCCAGTGTTGTATAAGCATGAAACCCTTTTACATGGAACATCTTGGAGGACTAGTGTTGCATACAAGTTACTTTCAGAAACATTAACAATATTCTGTAAAAAGAAATTAAAAGGGTAGGCTGCTATTTATCAAATCAAGTCTATTGTTAGCAAACATCTTTAAACTGGTTCTTGACAAAGTCTTTTGTTTCAGTTGTCTATTGCAACGGAGCAAAATGGAGTGTGCGGCAGCTTAAAAGAGCAATACGCATTTATGACCTCACATAGTGCGGCTTAGCTACATGGCTCGGGATGTCTCATGATCTGGCAGTCAAGATCCCACCGGGAGCTGCTGTCATCTGAAGGCATGACCTTGATTCTGGATTTCCAAGATGGCTCACTCACATGGCATTGTCAGGAGTGACCAGTTCCTCACCATGTGACTTTCTATAGAGCTCACTGTGGGTCCTCATGCCACGGCAGCTGGCTTCCCCCACAGTAAGCGATCCAAGAGAGCAAGGCAGAAGTGGCAAGGTCTTTTATGACTGAGCCTCAAAAGTCACACTCTCACTTCCGCCATGTTCTCTTGGTCACACAGGCGAGCCCTGACACGATGTGGGAGAGAACAACGCAAGGTCGTGAGGACCAGGGGGTAAACATCACTCTGCTAATAAGCCATGGGGCTGTGATTTGACCCCAGGCAATCTGGCTCAAGTCCAGGCTACTGTGTCCTGTGTCTATTATCCTTACGAACCCCATTTTCTGATATTCCTTTAAGAACGGGTAACGCAAAAAGACCAGCCTTTGCAGGTCGGCACTCAGCATATGTTTCTCTGCTTGGTGTTAGCATGTCCGCACATTTTGCAGCTGCTGCTGAGCACTCCAGCTTGCCCAGAAACCGAGCTTTTCAGAACACAGGACTGGAACTGTTCATTAGCTAATTAGGCTGTTCTTAACTAATCTGGGAGATGAGTATCAATTCACTTCTGTTTGTGCTCTCAGCCATCCGGCTACTGCTAAACTATAAATCACGCCCTTGTCTTTTTTATTTTCTTTCATTGTCCACCTATCTATAATCGGGAAATTCATAAATCCCAGCATTTACTAGCTCCTAAAATCCCATTCCTTAGAAATCACCTCCATCCTTTTTTGGGTGAATATTTAACTTCTATTTTTATGGCAGCAGACTGTTGAACATAAAACCTCCATTTCTTTCCAAATGTAAAGTACAACATTTTTTGCCTAAAACCACCATGTTAAATCCTAGGAGTGCTAGGACTTTATGATTTTTAAAAATTTATTGACTTGAGAGAGAGAAAAGGGAGAGGGGCAGAAGGATAGAGACTCTCAAACAGACTTCCCACTGAACGCAGAGCTTGATGCAGGGCTCAATGCAGGGCTGGATCTCAGGACACTGATATCATGACCTGAGCTGAAATCAAGAGTTGGGTCCTCAACCAACTGAGCCACGCAGGTCCCCAAGGACTCCTAGGACTTGAAAAACACTCTTAAAACACTTGCCTGCCTTTGTAAAAGGAATGTGCCATTCATTCATTAGCTTGTTCACCATTCATCAAATATTGCTGAATGACTACTAAGTGCGAGGCACACAGGGACTAAAAACCACCATATATAAATTCATATAATATCCCATTTACCTTAGAGCATGGAAACTATGGTAGTGAGCCCAAGATAAATCAGATGAAGATACAGGAAATCTCTGATGATGAGACACCTAACTAAAGACCTCTGATGTTTGTTATTTATGGATGCACATAATTAAGGTTGACTTCACTAAGTATGCTGGAAACACAGTTACTTTAATGTGGGTTTTTTGAAGATCTTCCGTCTGCCTCATTATAAGCGGGCTCTACCCGTCCATCACATCACCGGCTCCAAAAGCACGTCATACACAAATGGTAGGTGTTTGTTGAGTATCTACTAATGCTGGAAACAAGGAGGACAGAAATCAAAGAAGGACAAATAGGAAACATCTCTTGTAGGAAACATTTGTTATCCACCTGGGGACCTGAAATCGGACATACTGATGTCTGATTTCGCCAACGTCCTGTTTTAAGACCTCCTGGTCAAATAACACAACTTCACTATACACCATTTCATATACATTGAGAGCAAAACCTAGACTCTATCTTCTGTGGAGAAAAGGTGAATTTTAACAGGAGTTTTATCCATTAAATAATGTAAGGGCTTTATAGCTAATATTCAGAGGTTATTGCTCTGAGGAAGGTTTTCTATTAACTAAGAAAAAAGCTTATCAGTTTTTTCAAGTTGCTTTTACTCAGCTCAAGGAAGATTTTACTGGGACTCAGACAGTGTAGAACATGTGGGATTGAAGGGCTCCTATGCAGCATTAATAATGTTTAACAGGACCGTTAGAGAGGGGGGAAGGAATAGAAGACTAGGAATGAGGAGTAGAAGACAAGGAATGATATGTTCTTCCTCCCAGGACAGTAATCCTTGGACACAGATGGGCTCAACCTGGCATTTCTTTGGCCTTAAGAATCCCCCTGCCTTCTTGAGTTCTTCTCCCTTTCATATCTGCCATTTCTTAATTTATTCATTAGCTTGTTCATTCATCTATTTTTCAGTAGTGTGCTGTAATATGTGCTGAAATATTACTAAATGCCAAGCCTACAAGGAACTCAAATAAGAGTAAGCTCTAGCCCTGCCCTCCAGCCCCCAGCAAGCAACCCATCCTGCGGAGGAGACACCAGTGTCAACTACGGAAGAAAGTTCAGAGAGAACCTGGCCAGGAAGGAAGGGAAGGTGGAGGGAAATAGGAATTAGCTAAAGGGATGGCAAGGATGGTGTAACAGCAGGCAAAAGAGCATATACAAAAGGAAAGAGCCATAAAATCACCTAAAATTCAAGAAACTACAAGTAATCCAATGTAGCTAAAGGGCAGGCTGCATGCGGTCAGGTCAGGAAGGGTCTTGAATGGCTCTTGTCCTTGGTCACTGGCAACAGTGAACCACTGAAGGCCTTTAGGCAAAGAGCTGTATAATCAAATTTCATTTCATTTAAAAAATCTATGGTGATCTCCTGCATGATCTTTTTTTTTCAAAATTCAACAGAAGCCATTTTAGCTTAACATGATATCACTGAACAGATTTCACTGTGTAGATTCTCAGCATTTGGCAATTCACTTTGCTTTATATTGGGTGACATCCTCCCCTTACCCTGACCAAATGCCCTTCACCACATTCTCCATAGCAACCCCTTACCCATCCTCAAAACAGAGCTAAAACAAACATCAACTCCTCTGTGATTTTTTCTTTCCTCATACGTAGTCACCTCCTTCTTCCTCCAAGTTCCCAGGACACATTCTACAGAACATTATTATGGTGATGCATTCTAATTACTTTCTACAAGTCTCTCTCTTCTGCTATGCTATGGATCCCATGAAGGCAGAGACTTGCACTCTAATTTACATATACATGCTCATTTACTCAGCAATACTTTATTGAACACCTGCTCTCTTCCAGACATCGTGCTAGACACTGATTTTCAATATGATACTACTAAAAGAAAGAAACTATTCTCGTGCAGTATATGTAAATGTGTATATAATATATATGTATATGGAAATTGTAGTGTAAGTTCCCTTAAGGCAAAAGTTAACATTTTTTTCAGTACTCTGAATAAGAGAAATGAAAAGTAACTGACTTTTTAGAGCTACCCTATGATGCAGCAACTGCACGGCTAGGTATCTACCCCAAAGATACAAATGTGGTAATCTGAAGGGGCACTTGCACCCCAATGTCTATAGCACCAATGCCCACAATAGCCAGACTACGGAAAGAGCCCAGATGTCCACAGACAGATGAATGGAGTGTGTACATACACACACACACACACACACACACACACACACACACTGGAATATTACTAAGTCATCAAAATGAAATCTTACCATTTGCAATGATGTGGTGGATCTAAAGGGTATTATGCTAAGCAAAATAAGTCAATCAGAGAAAGACATCATCATATGATTTCATTCATATGTGGAATTTAACAAATAAAACAGGATCATAAGGGAAGGGAGAGAAAAAAAAATAAGATGAAAACAAAGAGGGAGACAAACTTAAGAGTCTCAACTATAATCGTTGAGTCTCTTAAACCCTCAACAAACTGAGGGTTGCTGGAGGGAAGAGGAGTGGGGGGATTGGGTAGCCGGGTGATGGGCATTAAGGAGGACACATGATGTGATGAGCACTGGGTGTTACATACAACTGATTAATCACTGAACTCTGCCTCTGAAACTAATAATATACTGTATGTTAATTAATTGAATTTAAATTAAAAAATACTTTGTTGCTAAAAATAAAACAACATAAAATAAAAAATACAAAGAAAGGAAGGAATGAAGAAAGGAAAGAAGGAAATGAGGAAAGCTCTTGATTTTTTAAAACTTATTAACTAAAGGTTACGTTAGGCCATACCACATGACAAAAACAGAAAAAGCTAAAATGGTCCCAAGAACCAAAACTCAATACCTAAAAATCTAAACTCCTGAGCTGGTAGAGTGGGAACCAAGTGGCCCATGTCCAGAACCCAGTTTACTTGTATGACAAGAAAACACTTGGACAGGGTTTGCTGTCCAACTTCCACATGACCTTCTGCAGACCAAGGAAACTAAGACTTTTTGGTATCTTTTCATTCAATTATCATGTATTTTATCAGTGCCTGTTTTCAGCCAACTCTGTCCTCAACCAGCTCAATCTGGCACTGAGAAAAATACCAGCCATCTTTGTAGTTTTAATACGTCTTGAGCACCATGGTAAATGCTTCATATGTATTAATTCAATAGTCCTCAAAGGAACCTTATGAAGTAGATAGCCATTTCTTTGGGTAAATTACTTAACCTTCCCATGCCTCAGTTTTCTTATCTATAAAGTGGCAGTAATATATATAACACAGGGTTATTGACGAATTAGATGAGTTTGCACATGTAAAGTGGGAACCTACAAAAATGCCTGACACATATTATACTTTTCAATGTTAGCTAAATACCACCACCAACAACAACACTTCGTTTTAAACACATAAAACTGAGGTTCAGTGAGGCTAGAGGTTGCCCCAACTTCTCTCCGACAGGCAGCATGAGCACACACTGTGACCTCGTCATCTCCCAAATTCCTAGAAATCATTTTTCAAATACAAACAATAGCCACACTGAAAAGCAAGAAGGGAAAGAAAGCCTTGAAAGACTAATAACAATTGTATGAATGCCCTTTGGACAGAAAGCAGATCTAATCTAATGTCTGGAAGGAAACCACAGTCCCCAGCCCCCCAGACAAGGATGCAACTGCCATACATACAGGCTGGCCTCAGGAGCGCTCCTGCCTGCAGGCGGTAAACACTGGGGTGTGGAGGGGTCCAGGGATGCCCAACGTGGTGACAGTGTAGGTACAGTGGCAGAAAGATCAAGCGAGCACTCTACTCTCTCTTCCTTGCCCTCTTTGGGGCATCTGCCCATAAGCCAAGGAAATGGGCATGGAAGTTGGATGAGAAGTAGGACAGCACCCTTTTATCCCTCATGCCTAAGAGGAACAGGTGACTAGCTGCCACAGGGTGGTCCCACCCTGCCTATACTCTCGCTAGACTACTAAGCTCAGAGACTAAAGTCCCTTTAAGCAGTTTCCACAAACAGATATGACAGATGACATTATAATCAAGAATCACCCGATGCTCAAAGAAAATCAATACCACAAAGAGAGGAAACAAACTGAACCATCAAAGAACTTATAATCATCGAGAATGAATACATACGATTACTAGCTTAGGAGAAAGTGTGAGGATATAGCAAGCATTTTTTAAATTAGCTATAGATAGTGGCAAATGAAAACTTGGATGACTGAAAATTTTTAAAACAACTAAATATATTGCATGGCCAAAGAGACAGCTGAATTAGAGACCCAGAAAATGAAACTGAGCAATGTTGCCAGAAATCAACACAGAGCAATAAAAAGCTGAAAAAGGCAGAGTTAAAAGACAGAGGATGTATAGAAGGGACCCAGTATCACATGTAATGAATACTTAGAAGTAAAGAATAGATAAATGGGAGAGAAAGCAATATTTTAAAAAAGAAAGGATGGAGCCACTTGAGGAAGGGAAAAACAATTCAAAAAGCACTTCCCAGAATTGAACTGAATAAAGATGTGAATCTTCAGATTGAAAGGGCCTTCCAAAATGGCATGAAAATTAAAAAAAATAATAATAATAAGACATATAAATTTTAGAACTTCAAAAATAAGGGGGGAATGTAAATTTTCTGTAAAAAAAAATCAGGTACATATTAAAATTGTCATCAACTGCAAAAGATAAAAGTCAGTAAGTACAGTAAGTAGTAAAGATAATCATGTGTGTGTGTGTGTGTGTGTGTGTGTGTGTGTGTATTGAAATGGTATTAAACTTTCTATAAAGAAGAAATTTTGGTTGCATTTTGTTCAAAACCAGTTGGACGCCTCTTTAATATTTACCCTTCTATATTTAACAGACATTTACGCTGACAGTGCACACAATGACAACTTATCTTCTTGAATCATTTTCTGTTCTTAAAGAATTTTATCAGAATAAAATGTCATCATTGTCCCCTTTAATGTTTTCACATTAATGCTTTTAGCACCTGTCCTATCTACCTTCTTCTGATTGGCATGGATCTAGCACATCTTTTACCATCTCTTCTATTTTCAGTTTTCTAGTACCATTTTTAGTTAGCCAATATAAAGTTAAAATTAAATAAAATCACAAGGTCTTTGTTTTTTAAAAAGTTTAATCTATTTACATTTGTTTCAACTGCTATTAAGTTAGGACTTATTACTACATTCATATTTTCTAGTTGTCTTACCTATTGATTCTCTTCTCTTGTTTTTTATTTTTTGATGGACTTTCTGAATTTTGTTGCCCTTTTTTCTATACGGGTTCCACTTGTCTATAGCTTCTAACTCAACGTGTAGAATACCAGACCTTGTTAGCTATGAATTGTGTCTCCATCACTACCCCATCAATTTCTATTCCACAGATTAGTAAAAACTTTGTTTATACAATAATGCCATATTGCATCAAAATTGTATGCATATTATCACTAAAAATACATTAGTTTATTGTTTTTTTAAAAGATTTGATTTATTTGACAGACAGAGATCACAAATAGGCAAAGAGGCAGGCAGAGAGAGAGGGGGAAGCAGGCTCTCCTCTGAGCAGAGAGCCCAATGCGGGGCTCGATTCCAGGACCCCGGGATCGTGACCTGAGCCGAAGGCAGAGGCTTTAACCCACTGAGCCACCCAGGTGCCCCTAGTTTATTGTTTTTTTAAATGTAAATTAAGAAGTTTATTTTTTTAATTTGATTTTTTTGTGTATGTTCCAAAATTCATTGTTATTGCACCATACCCAGTGCTCCATGCAATATGTGCCCTCCATAATACCCACCACCAGGTTCACCCAACCTCTTACACCAGTCCCCTCCAAAACCCTCAGTTTGTTAATGTTAAACTTCTAACTGAATTTTCTATAGCATTCATAATCATTTCAATGTTTCACCTTCTACAGAATGAACTGCCAAAACATTTGAATTTATAAGCCAAATAAAAGTATTAAGCTACTGGGGCACCTGGGTGGCTCAGTGGGTTAAAGCCTCTGCCTTCGGCTCAGGTCATGATCTCAGGGTCCTGGGACTGAGGCCCGCATCGGGCTCTCTGCTCAGCGGGGAGGCCCCGGCCTGCCTTTCTGTCTACTTGTGATCTCTGTCTGCCATATAAATAAATAAAATCTTTAAAAAAGAAAAAAAATTAAGCTACTCATAAAACTAACTTAACTGTCATACTTTAGTTACTTTAGAAAAATATCCACCATATCATTATAACGAACAGCTATCTTAATGCAGAAGATTTAAAAATATTTTTTTAATATCAAAAACAAGAGATGAAAGCCTTCTACTACTAATGACATCACTCAACACTGTTATAAAAATTCTAATTAGTACAATGAGAAAAGAATACATAGTGGGTGAATTGGAAAGAAAGAAATCCAATAACAGTTACTTTCAGGTGATGTCATTTTCTACATAGGCAACATAAATAAAATCTACAAATAAATGATTTCGATTAATGAAAAGTTTTGACATGATTATTGGATATAGAATTAACAAATAAAAATAGTAACATTCTTACAGATTATCAATGTTTAATTAGAAGTACTAAAAAATACTAATTCCTTTGCAAGAGCAATAAAATAATACGGGTACATAGAAATAACCCTAATGAAAATGTGCAAGTCCTGAATGGAGAAATCTCCCAAACTCTGTAACACCTAAAATATATCCCAAATAAATGAAGAGATATTGGTAAGACTTAGCATGATGAAAATGTCAATTCTCCCCAAATCAGTCAGTAAACACACTGCATTTCCACTCGGGGTTTATTTCTGGGTACGGTAGAGGAAGGTGGTGTGTACTTTCATCATTTTGCATGTTAGCTGTCTAGTTTCCCAACACCATTTCCTGAAGACATGGTTCTTTTTCCCATTATATATTCTTGCCTCCTTTGTTGCAGACTAACTGACCATAAAAGAGCGGGTTTATTTCTAGATTCTTTATTCTGTTCCACTGATCTACCTATCTGTTTTTGAGCCAGTGTCATACTGTTCTGATTACTAGAGCTTCGTAGTGTATCTTGCAACCTGGGGTTGCGACGCCTCCAGGATTATTCTTTCTCAAGACTGCTTTAGCTATGGAGGTCTTGTATGGCTCCACACAAATTTTGGGATTATCTTCTCTAGTTCTGTGAAAAATGTTGTTGGTATTTGGACAGGGGTTGCATTAAATCTGTAGATTGCTTTGGGTAGTACGAGCATTTTAACGATATCAGTTCTTCCCATCCATGAGCATGGGATAGATTTCTACTTATTTGTACCATCTTCAATTTATTTCATCAGTGTTTTATGGTTTTAGAGTCCAGGTTTTTCATTTTGTTGATTAAGTTTATTCCTGGGTTTTTATTATTTTTGGTGCAACTGGGGTTGTTTTCTTAGTTTCTCTTACTGTGACTTCATCATTAGTGTAGTTCCTAAGAAAATCTTTAGATTTTGAAAAGTTAATTCTAAAGTCATGTAACACTATAATGTACAAGGTTAGCCGATTTTAAAGACAAATGGAAAGGGAATGATTAGCACTATCAGTTATCAAAAACCATTACAAAAATATAGTCATTAATAGGACAGATAAATAGGGCCCCCTGGGTGGCTCAGTGGGTTAAGCCTCTGCCTTCAGCTCAGGTCATGATCTTGGGATCAAGCCCCGCATAGGGCTCTCTGCTCAGCGGAGAGCCTGCTTCCCCCTCTCTCTCTGCCTGCCTCTCTGCCTGCTTGTGATCGCTCTCTTTCTCTGTCAAATAAATAAAAAAAATCATAAATAAATAAAATCATAAATAAATAAATAAAATTAAAAGTAGGATAGATAAACAATAGTGGGATAGAACAGAGAGCCTAAAAACAAATCATTCACCTATGGAAACTTTGTATACGAACAGAAGTAGCATTACAAGTCAGTGCACAAACGATGTACTATTCTTTAAATGGAGCTGGGAACTTAAAAGGAAATATGCAGGCATATTCATTTATCCCTCACATAACACACAAAAATAAATTCAAAAAGGATTAGGTCCTAATTAGGAAAAGCATAATTTAAGAATTGTACTAGGAAATATAGTCTTTATAGACTTTCTGAAAAAAAAAAAAAAAAAAAAAAAAAAAAGAACGGAATGACCAATAAACACGTTACCGTGTCTTGGTTATAGTGTTGCACTTTACTCCCGTGCTGCATGTGTCTCAGCTTCCTATAATAAACTGCAGTCTGGCTGCCCAAGAGACCACGAACTCTGTGCAGGCAACAACATTACATTCTCTCAGCTGGCTTCCAAAGACCAGGGCATATTCAGGAGTCCCAATTTTTCCCTACAAATTGACTAAAATGGAAAAGGTTTCTAGATAGAAAATGTCAGTCTTCTATAAGCTAGGCATCAGTCCCATCTTTGCCATGCACACAGTATTTCATAACAGTTTTTAAGGAGGAGAAAAGCTATAAAATGAATGATAACCAGATGTTCTCCATCTCTAATGAAGGAGGTATACAAGGAAACTGAATTAATGTAGCAGCAGGGAGTGTCTAGGGTAAGGCCCTAGGTTAAGGGAAAAAATGTCCCCTAACTAGGAAGGATTGAAATACAGTAATGTCAAGGGGGGGAAAGGCAGTATATCCCCTTTCCTCAATTGCTTTGAAAATCAAATTAGCCATTCATCCTGGGGAGGGTGAAGAGCTAGTTTAAAGGGGATAAACTCCAATTCATTCATTGATTAATCGAACCAAAAACAGAACCACTGATGAAGAAGAACTGAAATGCATACACTCAGGGAGAATCTTGCTTTCCTAGAAGAAGCTCCAATCCTCTTACCTTTGATAGAGTACAGACGAGAAAGACCACGCGTGACCTTCTCCAGCCCCGGGGAATGGTCTGCACCAGCCTTCCACTGAGCAAGGGAGAAGCCTCTGACCTATGAGGTGCTGGCCACACACACACAAACACACACACACGCACTCTTGTCCTACCATATGGGCCATGAATCATTCACAAAGCTTCTGAATCAATTATTCATCCAAACCAAAGACCAAACGCTTTGCTAATTGTCCAGGAAGGAGGGGTGAAGGGGGAAAAGAGGTTGATGGAAGGAAAAGGAATCATGCCAATTTGACAACTGGCAGTATTAATACTCCATTTATTTTATTATTATTTTAAACAAACAACAAGAAAGCACAAAGAAAAGAAAATAGCCTCTTGTAAGTTAATTGGATAACTAATATGGGATGCGGGCTGCCTCTGAAGCAGGACAGGAGAAGCACACTGCCTTCCCCAGAGTCCTCTGAGGACAAGCCTGATGATTCCTCCCCCTGACACCCTGTCCTCTACCTGTAGTCTTACCACCTTCCGCTGGACTGGGAGGTTGATACCCACACACCTACTGCTACTGGGCCTAAGGTTGGATAATGCCACACATTTTTATTCCAGCTTCATGGGCTCAGAGCTGGGAACCACACCTGGACAGGCTCCAAGGGCAGCGGGGTGCAAGGCTTGGGCTGGGTCCGGGATTCCCACTCCTGCCTCAGCTCCGCGGGCAGGTATATGCAATGACACCCGCTGCTCACCTCCTTGTTCATCCCGCATTTGTGGGGCATCTATTACAGGTCTGAGAAAAACCCAAGTCACCCTAGAGAAGATGGAAAGGAGAACATGATGCTCAATCTTAGTGTAGAGACAAGCAGGTCCCAAGATTACCCAGAGAACAGGTACAGTGCTTGCTAATAAAGGGCCAACACAGGTAAGTGTTGAGGGCATCAGAGAAGGCAGGCTACATTTCTGAGGGGCTGGGTCTTGAGCTGGTTCCTACAGATAGATTATCACTGCAAGGAATGGTAAAATGGAAACAGGCTATAAACAAGCGACAGAGAGTGAGAGAACATGAGGAGAAGCTTCGAGATGAGAAAGGCACCGAGTCTGGCCCTGCTGAGGGGAAGAAACCATCCGGGGCAACGACACAAGGTCAGGCCACAGACATGAGGATGGGAGCAGGAGATTCAGGACACGCATTTGGGGTGCCACGCTAGTTTTCCACATGCCACAGTTTCTTTTCCACATCCAAGAGGAAAGAAACGTTGTCCACAGGTCCTGATCATGACAGAGATACAAAGAAAGAAATGATTCAATTGTGGACATGATGACGGACCAGAGTAGAGGCGAACTTGAGGCTGGAAGTACAGCTATGATGCTATTGCAGGGAACAGGTCCACTGAGGACAAGCCTGATGAGGGGAGAGGTGGAAGGAGCCAGAGAGAAAAATCAGGGCTTGGATTGATGAAGACATCAAACGTAACAGAAAAGTCTACATGACAGGAAGGGTAATAAAACCCACATAAATTCTCAAGCTTATGGGTTCCTTAAAGATCATTTAACAGAATAGTCCTGAAATATGGGTCACAGACTTCTTTGGTAAAATCTATGGGCCCTTTTCCCTGGGGGGAAATGCTCATATATGCTAACTTTTAATAGCACTTCAAACGACTCAAGACTCCCTAAAGTCCATCCATCCGAAGCTTCCAGGCTGTAGGTGAGTAAACAGCAGCCCGGGCCTTCCCTCAGAAGGGCCCAGAAGGGCCTGGAACAGATCCCAATATTTCGAACACACCTACAGGTCTCCTCCTCATAACCACACAGATCGGTGACACCACCGATGGGAGCAGTGATGTCGGAAAGCATGTCATTTTGTAGGAAAGGATCTTCTGTTCCAAGAAAAATCAAGGAGTAGAAAAAAATGGAATAAAAAAATGTAGTGAGAGAAGTTACACTTCCTGGAATGTCTCTATGTGCTTACTCAAAAAAAAAAAGTCACCCTTTTAGTCACCCTTTTGTAGTCCCTTGACTTTCTGTTTCTGCTTTTACTTTTAATGTACAATTAACTTTGGAAGGGGTTTGCCTTTCGAAAACCATCAAGCAAGTTTTCTGTCCTCCCTTCCTTCACAGAAGTACAGGGAAGACAATCTCAGTGTGTCCCCTTGGGAAATGGGTCTGCCTTCAAAGAGCAGACCAGGATCATCAGTAAAATTAGGGCTGAATGGCTGTCTTTGCTGTGGCAATTTCATTTCCAAATGTCCATCCAGGCCGAGGATTTGCATCCAGAACTGGTGGCCTGGAAGCGTTCATCCCTGGTGAATTCTTAGGGTTGGATCCTGGCAAAGACAAGACCAAACTGTGGTCAGGGTCATGGGCTGGGGACACTAAGGAGGGGAGAAGAAAAGAGATTCCCTTCGAGCAGTTCACAGAAAGGCAGGGGAATACAATGCTAGATTAGTTCATAGAAACAAGCTACAATCTCTCCAAAGGGAAGAAAATGTTTTTAAATCCTTTTAACAAAATCACTGATAAAGAAAGCAAGCCACTAAGGGTACACATTGCCATGCAGTTTGCATTTAAGAATTCTGCTTACCATAACATATGGGGTGGGGGATCCAGACGAAAATGTAGACGCAGATGGGCTTAGTGGCAAACTCTGGCAAGAATATATATATAACCCAATAACAAACACGCATCTGGACAGATCATAAACTACAAGCCTGTGCCTATCTTCTTCAAGAGCCTCAGAATTTCTTATTCTCATCCATATTTCTTATTCTTTCTCTTCTCTTCTATCTCACCTCCATCTCGGCAGCTGCCTGGGGCACCATCAAACTTTCATGGTCTCCCTGCTCTGCAGCACTGTAGCCTGAATACAGATATCTGCATCAGATGCCTCTGTGTCTCCTTCTACTGAAGTGGGAAAGGCACGAGAGAAGGCAGGCAGAGAAAGGGACCAGAAGCAGAGCAGGCAGCAGACGCTCTCAGATGTGCCATGCCATGGAATGTCAACTCTTCCGGAAGACTAGTGTTTCTGCCTCTTCTTATCGAGCAGAAAATTAAGTCTCAGGAAGGTGAAGCAACTAGCCTATATCACCAACAAGGGCCAGTACCAGTACTTGGTCAGTTCTGACCCCGAAGGGCATTCTAGTATAACACATAACATCTCCCTGGAATTGACAGCCTGACCACCAAACAGTCCATTATGTAAGAAGTATTAAAGCTCTACTACAAAGTTAGGATTAAACTCACTGCTGTAGGTGTATGCATGCTTACTGCATGCAAAGGAGTGGAGAAGAGGATGGGAGCAAAACCAAAAAAGATAAAAAATAGATTCTCCATTATAAGAACTTAATAATTTAATAATTTTGATATTTATAAGCAACTAATCTATAACATGCTGAGTAATGCAGGAAAAATAAGAAAAAGAAAAATGGAAAAAATTCTAATGAACAGCCAGCATATAAATGGAAGAAATGAAAACAAATAAATCCCCTATTACAATAAATATTAATGTGCATAATCTCCCAGAAGAGGAAGACACAGATGTATCACTGGAAAGCAACACAAAGAAACAACTATCATGGGATTTTGATTATTTAAGTATGAAGCGATAGGAAGCAAACAAGGAACTAGAGAAGAAATAAAATGGACTGGTTACTTGGAGTAAATAAGTGTAAAATCAGAACTGGAAAGAGAATTTTTTTGACAAAGGTAAGGGGGTGCCTGGGTGGCTCAGTCAATTAAGCATGGAGCTCAACATCAGGCTCCCTACTCTGTGGGGAGTCTTCTTCTCCCTCTGCCTCTCCCCCTACTCGTGCTCTCTCTCTCTCAAATAAATAAAATCTTAAAAAAAAAAAAAAAAAGAGGGATGCCTGGGAGGTTCACTCAGTTAAGCATCTGCCTTTGGCTCAGGTCATGATCCCAGGGTCCTGGGATCGAGCCCCACATTGGGCTACCTGATCAGTGGGGAGCCTGCTTCTCCCTCTCCATCTGCCTGCTGCTCTGCCTACATGTGCTCTCCCTCTTTCTCTCTCTCAAACAAATAAAATCTTTAAGAAAGAAAGAAAGAGAAAAGGATAAGGAGAAAAAAAGTCACACACATCAGCTTAGCAAGGCTTTTTTTCATAGCCAACTGATAGTGTGCCTTGTTTGATACAGACCTGCTTTATTTATCATTAGGTAAAAACAGTTTTTTATAACTTGAAACCTCACCCTAGGTAAACTAAGAGTTGTAAATACGGATCAAATACAAAGTGACTCTAGGACCATAAAGCCCACCCAAGATTCAGTACATTGTAGAAGCTAGTGTGACCCAGTACCAAGTAACCACAGTTTAGAAATACAGGGCCATCAGCTTCATCCCGGCTCTACCAAGAATTTCTGTGGGGCTTAGAGTAATTCAAGGAATATATTTGTTCCATTTGTGCCTCTCTTTCTTCAACATTAAACTAAGGAATAGTAATAGATACTATTTATTAAGAACCTACTATGTGCAAAGCACTGTGCCAAATTTTTTTACACACATCATATCATGATGCTCATAAAATCCTCAGAAATATCCTGAACCCTTCATTTCCCAATAAGTAAACTGAGGCTAACAATAACCTGCTCCATCACAGAGCCAGATTCAGACTTCAAATGCAGAACTATGTACCTCCACAGCCTTTGTTCTTCCCATCCTGCCAGGCTGTCCTGCATTGTAACACTAACCTATTTTAAAGAACTAAATGGAAACCTGTCTAAAATGATTTCAAGATCAATGTGATATCTAAAATCCAATAATCTGTTGCTCTTTTAATCCCCTTTTAACAAAAGATGTTTTCCCAGTAGCCAAAACCAAGGAGTGAGTTTCGTATTCCCCTGGATGGATTTTGACATTCTGGTAGCTACAAACCTTTACTTTTGTTAGTTACTATGTCTGAAGAGTAACAAATCCAAAGCAGGCAGCCCCCATAATATATACATTAGGAAGACAGTACAGCATCATGGATAATGATGTGGGCTCTGGAATCAGACTACTTCATTTAAATCCTGATTCCACCAATGAAGGGCAGTGTGATAAGGGGAAAATTATAGAACACATTGAAGCCCTGACTCCAATAGCAATAATAATAGTATCTACCCCATAGGGTGGTTGAAAGAATTAAATGAGAAAATGCTTTAAAATGGTTAATGCAGTGGTTAACACAGGCCATCAGCTGTTAACTAAGTCAGCAGTCTTGGGTGACCGGGTAATCCCAGGTCTCAGTCCATTCTTCTCCTCCCTGCCTCCTGACCTGGCATCACTATGGCAAGTGCCAGCTGGTGAATGGAAAAGCCGTCTTCCAGAGTTAGTAAGAGGAAACATCAAGGAGACTGAATCATCTGGGCAATTCCTTTCTGAAGCTCCTTTCATTAAGGTCATGAACTTGGAACCAAACCCACCTCTTCTCTTCAAAGGAGACAGCTCTCCTAGATTCAGTTACAGAACCCTCTTGTGGAAGGCATGTTATATGCTACAGTAAGGAGCAACATAATTAACATCCCCAGGGACCATTCCAATATTCGCACAATAACAAATCCTTCTCCAAAGACCGGCCACAACCATTCCCTTGTACTGACTCCCCAGTTTATTTGTTGTAGATGTACATGAACTAAACCTCTGACTTCTCAACCTTGTTTGTGCAACCTAAAGATAGAAAAGATATCAGTGAACTGAAAAACTGGTTTTCCCTCTGAAACTGGCTTCTGATCCTCTGTCCTATTGGCTACACTGTTTGGAGTTGCCCAGCCAACGTGGATATTTTATAAACAGCTCCTCTGGCTGCCTACCTCGGGGCTTTGTCATCTTAAAGAGGAAAGCAATAATACAAAAATTGCATGAAATAAAATAAACTGCTTGCTTCTCAATCTTATCTTCAAAGCCAGATCAAAAGAGGGGGCAAAAGGCGTTCAGGGGCTGCTTCTAGTGCAAGTGTCAAGAGAGCAAAATGAAACTCAGTTCCCACTGACCTCCCATCTCCTTCTCGGTTAACTCCATTGCTATGCATCTCTTATGACTCAACTACGTCTTGCACATGTTAAACACTTAATAACGGTGGATAGATGGATAGAAAGCCAAATGGACAGAACAAATGTATTTTCACAGTCTTTCCTCCTGATCGAGTGCTGTTGAGTTCAAATTTAAAATATCTATTCACTGAGTGCATCTCTATACCCGACCAAAAGCTCTTTGAGGGCAGATATCTTATGATTTATCTTTTTAGTCCCAATATGTAGCAAAATGTTCTGTACATGCATGGTAAATATTCCTTGAATCAATGAGTATTACTAGGAATTCCAAGAAGACATTTACTGAGTATCTGCTATACATCAGACAAGTTACATGCATCTTCTCATTTAACCCTCATACAGACAATGAAGAGGTCAGTATTTGTCTCTAAAATTGATGGTCTCCTTTCAACAGTGTGGGGTTGCTGCTGGGAAGCAGCTGCACAATTAGAGATGAGATCCCCCAGTCTCCTTTGCATCTGTTGAGTCATGAGGCTGGTCCTTGCCAATGGGATGTTAGTAGAAATTATTATGTCACTTCTATGCCAAAAAATGTAAAAAGTGAATATGCCTTCTTCATACTCTCTCGTTCTATTCCCATTGAGATGTAAACCCTAGGAGCCTAGAAGACAGCAGAGGCACCACGTAGAAGAGGACATAAAGTGAAGGAATCCCAAGAACACACTGGCTGGTTCAAGGGGAAAGACATAAACCTAACCCACTGCAATTAGGGGGGTCATTTCTGAGAGTACTGAGAGTTACTCAGTCTAGCACATACAATGTCACAAATGGGGCGGTTAAATTTAAAAAACAAGGTTCAGATAGGTTAAGTAACTTACCCAAAGCAACTTCTCCGCAGCAAAGCTAAAGTTCAAGCTCAGGTTTGCCTAACACTGAAGTCCTTAGTCCTTCCACGATGCACTGTTGGGGTGACTCGATGTTGGTAATGCACAGATGCGCACCTATGAAACCACGACTTCCCCCCACTGCCGAGCGCAGTCCAGGCAACATTGGACTGAGCTTTCTTACTCCTCCCTAAGCTTGAATCGATGGCAAGCTCCCTGTGGGCAGGAACTATAAGAGTTACATTACTGATATATTCAGCATCCAGTATAGTGCCTGGAATCCCATACGCACTTATATAACACATGATGGTTTTTTAGATGGATGGGGAGTTGGATAGATGACTAGATGGACAGGTGGCAGGGTGGGGTGGGGAAGAGTTGCCACTAGGATAAATATGATGAGAAAGGACCAACCACGTTGTTCCCCATCCCACATCCTCCTGTAGCAAGGGCCAAGGATGCTGAGAGTCTTTGTAGACTCCAACTATAGCTTCTTGCCCTGAATTTCAGGAAAAAGAGATGTATCTTTAAAGATCTAATCTTGCTCTCCTCTACCAAGCAGTAATCAAATCAAGATCTATATTCAAGCTGAAAAATCTTGAGAAAAATATTTTTTTTTTCTTTTAGAACAGTAAGACGAGATATATATACACACAGGGTGAAGGAAAGATGGACATGCAGCAGCTAAAAGAGAGTTAACCATCCAAGAAGGCATTTGTGGTCAATGGTTTTAAAAAAAAAACAAAACCCACACACAAAGGATCTGAAGACTGACCCTGGAATACCTACCTCTAGGCAGAGATCTGGGTGTCTCCGACCCAACTTACATCCTTCCTGTCTAGCCACTGCTAGAGACTGGACCACCCAACACAGAACTATGTCTTCATCACATTGTACCTCGCTGCCCTATGTCCCTCTCTCTCTCTTCCCCACCCCTCTCTCTATATGTATTCTACTCCAGCCAGACAGATCCCTTCATGAGTGTGAACACTGTGTCTAATTTCTACTCCCGCCACCACACCTACATCAGACCACACACCCAAACTCTGTCTGCTTGACAAAAACCAGCCTTTACCTTCAGGCAAGGAATTTCCAATCAGACACAACAATACCAGGCACACACTGGCCCCTCTCCGGGCCTCCACCCCTTCTTCTGTAACAAGGAGTCACACTGGATCCATTCTTATCCTTTCGAGCATGAGGCTCCCTTATAATGTCAAAATCTAAAACCCACTTTGCCCCCTGGAGGCATTATTTCATGAGTATAAGCCCGTAAGAACTGTGTTAAATAGTTGCCCGTATCTGCCGCTACTAACACCCCCTTTTCTATAGAAATCCTCTACAAATGTCCTCTAGACACTGAGGCTTTCAGAAGCTGGGTCACTTGCCTACAACCACCGAGCTACTAACGAGCAGAGGAGAAATAGGAATTCAGCTTTGCTTGTCCACAGAGTACTATCAGCTAAAAGGAAAAAAAAAAAAACCACTATTTATTCAACAATGCTTTTAAATACATTTATATTTTCTAAATCACAATGGCACCCACATGCTTCAGAAGAACGATGCTGTGGTACATATGTTCAGCAAACAGCCAATACTGGATGTGGCCAGGGATCCGCCGCCCACAGCAGTAACTGCAGGGCTCTCCAAGTCCCAGGGCCCACAGACTGAAAACCACTGGAATAGATAGGTGACACTTTCGGTATATTTCTGCCTTCACCATCTATCTGTGCTCCTAAAATCTGAACTTCTGGGTGCTTTCTTGATGTGTAGCTTCGGTCTGGTTTCTGGTCAGGCACCACTCAGGAGTTGAAAAATCAAGGAAGTCCCTTCTCCCTCATCTGCAGTAGTAGCTGGTCAAACCTTTGAGTTATCATATTCCCAACAGAGAGAACACACCCCAAACTTGGATTTGTTTGTTGGAGAAAAGAGGCTGATGTCAAAGTCACTCTAATAAAACCTTAAGGAGTCAGTGAGAATTGTCATCTTCTCTCTCTCTCTCTCTCTCTCTCACACACACACCCTCCATGGCACCTGCCTCCACCTTACCCAATCTTTCATTTTGAACAAGTGTTAGCAATGAAAACAGAGAAGGGCTAGGGAGAGTCAGGAGAGGATAAGGCAAGAACAGAGAGGAGGAAGCTGGAACATGAAGGAGTGGGCTGTGCTCCTCAGGAGACAGGATGTGGGATTGAAGTAGTAATTAGGAAAGACTGGGGACAGCAGTGAGCACCTCCCCATCTCCAGCACCGGAGACTAGCTGTGAAGCATCCATCTGGGCGACCTGTCTCTAGAACAGAGACTACAACACTTACCCAGAAAGGGAACCAGGAGGAGGCCTCTGTTTCCCTCTTCCAAATGAGGAGTGAGTAGATGGTAAACTACAGAGCACTGTGAGCTCTCGCCGGATGGAGCCCCTAAATCACAAAATGTTGTGTTTATGGTGGTTATTAACCAGAGTTCAACTGGGATCCAGATCCAGCATCATGATGTGTCACAGGCTTAGAAGGCAGGAAAAAAGAGAAACATCCCATAAACAAGCATGTGGGTTGGCTTGATCTTTTGACTATTGTTCTATCAGAAAAATAAAAATCATAATAATCATATAGCAATGTTCTTGCAAAAGCATTTTTAAAATAATGTCTCCACTAAATATCAAAAATAAAAGCCCACACACTCATCAATTCTTACCCATTATTTGAATCAGTAGGAGATGCTCAGACTGTGAACCCAGAAGGCAGGACTATGTCTCTGCTCTGGGCAAGATTAACAGATCTTTAGCATATAATGGGCTAGATTATAAGGTCTGCTGACGGGGTTTTGGTACAACTCCAAAAGGTTAAACAAAATTATAGTCGAGGGCAGTGCTGAAAGGAGGAGGCAAGACAGAAGAGAGGGACTCTTGGAGGACACTAACTGTGTGTCCCTAATTTTGAGCAGACACAGAGTCATTCAGGGAAGTGGTTCTATCTTCTTGGAAGCATTGTCCCATCCCTATGCACTCGCTGCAAACGGGTCCACTTTCCTACTTCAAACCATGCAGTGGAATTCCATGGAACGCCCCTGGTAATGCAATGTGGCCCTGAATGACATGGCCCCCCGCCCCCTTCTCCAGCCTCCCTCAACTTACCCTCATCTCCATCACAACGTGACAGGCCTGTTGGTCTGTTTCCCAGACCTGCCAGGCTCTCCCACCGCTAGCCCTTCACAACTGCCCCACCCTCTGCCTCTACCCTCTTCATCCCACCCCCTTCCTTGTCTTCTTTTTCCAACCAAATTTCCAACCAAATGCTACCCAGTGTCCAACCTTCCACCTCACCAGCAACTCCTTGTACATCCTCCCTCCGATTAGGTTAGGTTCCCAGTTTAAAACCCTCCCAGCTCCTAACAGGTCTCCTTGGCAGCACTTTAAAAAAAAACTATTAAATTTAAGTATATTTAACAGGGGTCTTCTCTGCTGGGCGACAAGCTCTAAGACAACAGAAAGGACAGCTCTCTCCACGGCCGTATCCCTCGGAGTCAGCACAATGTGCGGAACATGGAAGGTGCTCGATGCATACGGGCTGCCTGACCCTTCCTTCCTCGGTGTCTTCCCCACCCCTCATTCAGCGTTTCAGAAGTGGGTGCAAGGCATGTTCAGCCCTGAGGGGGCCAAGCTGGGGCAGACCTCACCCTGGTCATCCCTTTTCACTCAGACTTTCGACTCAGACCCAACAGCAAAGACACAGCAGACCCATCCATTTCATTTTGTCTCCCCATGGCCAGTTATGTGGCCCTGGGCTAAGGACCAATGCCATAAGCCCAGCTGGGCTCCACAGGGGTGGGAGGAGGAGGTGAGATGCACGGGACCCCCCCAGTGACGTAAATCAGGAGACTTCAATGCAAATGTCACCTCAAATTGTGAACCAGCCACACCTGTCATGCAGCCTCCTAGTCACTGTCCCAGAGTTAGAATCCAGGGAGAAAAGCCATGGCCTTGAGCTCCTCTCCTAACCACTGTGTCACCACAGCCCAGGCTTCTGACAGAAGAGTGGCAGCCGAGACAGAAGGAAATGAAGGACAGGGTTGGAGGACATTGGAACTCGGTCTTCCCGGTCAGCTCTCCTCAGAGCGGTAACTAGAGCTCTCTGATGGGGCATTCCACCTGAGAGAAGAGGGGCATTCTCTTCAGCCCTCCTTTGTAAGAACCAGACCCCTCTAACCTGTGTATATCTGGATGAAGGAGGGAGGAGAAATGGCGGACCAGAAGACGAAGCCAAAATATTAATTAATTAATTAATTAATTAATTAAAGGCAGGGGGCAGGGGAATCTGGGTAATGCAGGGTTTTCATCATCGGTAAAGATGAAAAATGAAGGCCTCTGTTCCAACCGTTACTCTTGGACTTTCTTTGTTGTTGTTGATAATCACTGTCGAAGGATTTGACCAGCTCTGATGAGATTAGATACGCGACCAAAAGGAAGTGAGAGAGATCCCACATTCAAGTTGTAGTAAACGTCGGTCGTGAAACAAAATAACAAGTAATGGAAATCGTCTAATTAGCCACAGTTTTGGAATTTGCAGCAGACTGTAGTGAAACTTGTCTCTGTGGCTGCAAGTTTTATGGAGATAAATGACTGTTCTGAATGAGCGCTACCGAACCAGAGTATTTTGAATGCTTTCATTGTTTATACACCTTTTTTTTCAAAGGTGCTTTACGTGTATTTTAGCATTTATCTTCATATTATCACTGTCCTGGGGGAAGGTATCACTGTTCACCGATTTGCTATTTTGTTTCATTGTCTTTCGGGGCAATTTGGCTGAGGCCACTGGGCCTCAGAGGATAGAGCGTGGGCTCTGGAATTGTTGGTAACGGAATTAAAATGGCATTCCCTGCCCTTCATAGCCATTTGGCTACAAAGCACCTGACGTAGCCCCTTTGAGCATTGGTTTCCTAAACTGTGAAATGGAGACAGTTGTCAGCCTTGCTGAGTTTCTACATTTAAAATGACCTGTACCAGGGCTGAGACGCAGCATGAAGGCTTTCCCATTTAAAATAAGACATGTGAGCCATGGCTGACAGACACATGAGAAAATATTCATCATCACTAGCCATCAGGGAGATTCAAATCAAAACCACATTGAGATACCACCTCACACCAGTCAGAATGGCCAAAATTAAAAGACAGGAAACAACGTGTGTTGGAGAGGATGTGGAGAAAGGGGAACCCTCTCACACTGTTGGTGGGAATGCAAGCTGGTGCAGCCACTTTGGAAAACAGTGTGGAGATTCCTTAAGAAATTAAAAATAGAGCTTCCCTATGGCCCTGAAATTGCACTACTGGGTATTTACCCCAAAGATACAGATGTAGTGAAAAGAAGGGCCATCTGTACCCCAATGTTCATAGAAGCAATGGCCACGGTCGCCAAACTGTGGAAAGAACCAAGATGCCCTTCAACAGATGAATGGATAAGGAAGATGTGGTCCATATACACTATGGAGTATTATGCCTCCATCAGAAAGGATGAATACCCAACTTCTGTAGCAACATGGATGGGACTGAAAGAGATTATGCTGAGTGAAAGAAGTCAAGCAGAGAGAGTCAATTATCATATGGTTTCACTTATTTGCGGAGCATAACAAATAACACGGAGGACATGGGGAGATGGAGAGGAGAAGGGAATTGGGGGAAATTGGAGGGGGAGATGAACCATGAGAGACTGTGGACTCTGAGGAACAATCTGAGGGTCTTGAAGGGGCGGGGGTTGGGAGGTTGGGGGAGCCAGGTGGTGGGTATTGGGGAGGGCACGTATCGCATGGAGCACTGGGTGTGATGCATAAACAATGAATTCTGGAACACTGAAAAGAAATTTAAAAAATTTAAAAAATTTTTTTAAATAAAATAAAATAAGACGTGTGAGTACCTGGTAGAACAGGAGCCATCACCATCAACACCAGCATCGTCATTATTTCATTCGCTTGTCACAAGACACAGTGAAAAAGTTAGAGCAAGTGTTGTTGTCACCTCACAAAGGAAACTGAGGTGGAGATCATTGATGTGTCACCCAGCATCACGGAGACAATGCGTTGTAGTATCAGGACCAGAGCCCACGAGCCCCGAAACATTCAGTCCACTAGATTAAACTGTTTCCATAGAAGATCCACATATATACCCCAGCTAACTAATAAAAAATCATATTTGTTTCCTCCCACCCCAGCTGGACGGCCTAAGCACAATCAAGTAGCAGCAGCTTCCCACTGTCAGGGACAGTGGAGCACAACCACAAACCAGGCGGTGGGTCCCTGTTCGCCGCGATCCGGCTATGACACCCTCCACAAGTTGCTTGGCCGCTGGGGCCTCCGTTTGCTCTTCTGTGACAGATAATAAATAAGGGAAAGCCAAGGGGCACCTGGGTGGCTCAGCCTGTTACGTGTCTGCCTCCGGCTCAGGTCATGCATGATCTCTGGGTCCTGGCACTGAGCCCTGCATCTGCCTCCTTGCTCTGCGGGGGAGTCTGCTTCTCTCTCTCTCTCCCTCCCTTTGCCCCTCCCTACTGCTCCTTCTCACTCTTAAATAAATAAAATCTTAAAAAATAAATAAATAAGGGAAAGCCAGAGCAATTTTGCATCCCCCTAAATCTGAAATTCAGTAATCAAGTTTTAGTAACTGTAAACTTCACCTTCCTTTGTATGTTCTCTTTAAAGATCTGTACACCTTCTTTTTCCTTTCAACACCTGTCCTGCTTCCCCTCAACCCCTCCTGTGGGCAACCACTCTGCACTCATCACCTCTGCTAGCTCCTGACTTCAGCAATACATGCATGAAATAGTGCTGCTGAATTGCACATTTCACTTGGACGAACTTGAGCTTCACAGTGGACTCCATCTACAACAGAGACTCCAGGGGACACCTCTCTGCCCAGGTGAGGGGACGTGCATCAGCCACAGAAGGCAAATGTAAACACTCCCCTCAATTCAGAAGCCTACCTGGTAAACCTATAGAATAAATATTTATGCTACATCCATCCCTGCTTTGCAGACATGCATGGAACTCCCTGCTGCCACACTTTCCCACACGCACTCACACACACATGGAAGAGGGCACGCACCGGAGGGCATGCACTCGAGGGCCCTGGGAGGGACACGGTCTGACTTAGAAAGCAACTTGCCATCATGTTTTCTCTAAGCTGCTCTGAATGGATGTAAAGCCAGAAAAACAGCCCCAAACTGACCTCCCCATGGATTCTGAAGCTTCCCCCACTCCCTCTCCCACTTCCTCCTTATTAACACCACAGCCAACTCAGGCCTTACTTGGTTCTCTCCAGTTCCAGCTTCCGTCAGTCAGTGGGGGAGGCAAGAAGCAGCCTTTCAGGAAAGAGAAACGATACCAAAACCAGAACATAGTAGCTTCTCAATAAATATCTTTTGAGGGAATCAAAGATGATTCTCAATATAGAAAAAAAAATGTCCTTTCATAAATGAAAGGACAATTACCCAGCACCCAAGGAGTAATCCCAACTCACCCACCTGTCCACTACCGCCTGGGACCCTCATTCAGAGTCTCCCTGAAGGAACTGGGTTTTTCACTGGCACAGAGCTGAGAGACCTCTAAGCTCCATGAGAACCAAAATTCCTTATTCTAACTCCAGCCTTCCCATCATTCATCTATCTGGAGGAAAACGCACTTTAAAAAATAATAATAATGATAATGTTCTGATGAAAGGAGCTGCCGCAAGCAGCAGCCAGTGCCCCCAGTGTGGGGCTAGAAATGACAGTCCCTGAGGACGTGGAGGTATCCAGGCGAGCAGTCACCAACTGTGCCAGAAGCAAGAACCCGAGAAGCAGTCCAGCATGAGGGCCGGCGGAGCACGGCCATCAGCATTAGGGCACCATAGTCCTCGTTCCCTTCCCCTGACACAGCTCCTCCAGAGTCAAGCCCTCACATCTCCTCACTCAGCCTCAGTTTCTCCATCTCCCAAATGACAAGCTCCAATGCCCCCTCCCTTTACCCAGCCCTCCCACGCCCCCTCTCCCTGCTTCACCCATAGAGAGCAGAGAGGATGAGCCCAGGGCGCTTCTGTAAATCCTGCCAGGCTCACGGTATATAAATACAAGTGTTGTGGTACTATTACCACAGAGGTTTAAATCGGGCAGGGGGCCCCGGGACTGCGTTCGCAACACCTCCCCCACATTCTCAGCACTGGAGACGGGGCTCCCACCGGGAAACTGCTTTCCTCGATCTGTAGCTGCTCAGGAAACTCATGTATTAGGGCGGCCTCCTTACAGAAGCCCTCTAAAAATATCTATCAGTGTATATTTAGCTCCAGATACCATCCTCCTACCAACAGGCTTCAGGCTGAAGCACTCGACATGTGCTGCTCAGGAGAAGCTGGGGATCGGTGCTGGCAGCCCCCAGCATGTCCTCTGGCTTTTCTCTTTCCTGTTCCCTCTTCCTTTATCTATCTTCTCTAAGCTTGGTTATGCACATCCCCCCAAACTGCAGCCAAAGACATGGCCATGGCTCCCTTCTCCTCTCCCTGCCAAGACCTCAGAGTGGATTGCTTCCAGGATAAAGAAGTCCTGTGCAGAGTTAGAACGCATCATTCCAGCCCAGTCAAAGCCTGCAGGGGTTCCCCACTGCCCACCCTGGCTAAAGCTCAGGCTCCTGGGCCAGGCTGGCTTGGGCTCCAGCGGACCTCCAGGCTCAGCTCTCAGACGCCACCGGCCAACACCCCAGAACTGTCCTGCTTACTCTCCCTCTCGAAGCTGCAAGGATTTGGACAAAGCATTCCTTCCCCTGAAAACCTCTTCTTCCTTGTCTAAGTCCCACCTGCCCATCTTGCAGCCCAATTTAAATGTTACTTCTTTCAGAAAGTTTGCCCTAACCCCCCACAGCTAGGTTGGGTGCCCTTCCTCTTGGTTTTCATGACATATGTTTCCTGGCGAGGGACACTCAGGCCCAGCCCACCCACACCACCCACCCACACCAAGCACAGTGCCTGGCACATTGTGGGCATGTGACCACGTCTCGTGAAGGAAGACAGAAGGGTGGAGTGAGGGCCTAAGTAGAAAAAAAAGAGGAAAAGCCCCAAGCTCAGATATTCCTACCCATTCTCCAGGGCTTGCACCCAGGCACTCATAGTTAAGGGAATAGTCAAAACAGGTCATCTCCCACAGTAAGGATGCCAAACCTGTTGGCACAGCATGCTCTGAGCAGTAACATACATACATACATACGTACGTGCGCATGTGTGATTACATACTACAGTCTTTGGCACATGGATTAACAAATGGCAGCTTTCATTGTACAGCAAATGGCAGGTGACCCACTCCTGTTGCTTCTCCTTACCACCCCCTATAGCTACGTCTAGAAGGCTGGGTCTTCAGTATTCCGCCCTGACCCTACCCCCAACCCCATCACCCAGGAAGCAATCCCCAAAAGGTAACACTGAGAACCCTGTAAATAGGCCCAAGTGACTGGAACCCTATACCTCTGACTAACCTAGAGACTGAATTCCCAGCTCTTCTTTCTCTAACAGAGTGATCAGAATGGGAGCCAGCTGGGACGAGTCATAGCTACGTGAGAGACGTTGTAGATCAAGGTGAAGGACTGGTAAGAGACAACACTTCCCTTCGCCCAGGCCCAGGCTTCCCTTAGCACTCTCTTTCGTATCCTATAGGTGACGAGAGATTCTGGGATGAAGCAAAGGATTCGATTCAATTGACATTTACCTACTACAATCCAGGCCCTGAGGCTACAGAGAGAAATAGTGTTGAAAGACAGTCCTCCAAAATTTGTTGTTTCTGGTCTTGTTGATTTTGGCCATTCTAACTGCTCTAAGGGGGTATCTTAATGTGGTTTTGATTTGAATCTCTCTGATGGTAAATGATGATCAATATTTTTTCATGTGTCTGTTAGCCATTTGTTTGTTGGAGAGGATGTGGAGAAAGGGGAACCCTCTCACACTGTTGGTGGGATGCAAGCTGGTGCAGCCACTTTGGAAAACAGTGTGGAGATTCCTTAAGAAATTAAAAATAGAGCTTCCCTATGACCCTGCAATTGTACAACTGGGTATTTACCCCAAAGATACAGATGTGGTGAAAAGAAGGGTCATCTGTACCCCAGTGTTCATAGCAGCAATGGCCACGGTTGCCAAACTGTGGAAAGAGTCAAGATGCCCTTCAGCAGATGAATGGATAAAGAAGATGTGGTCCATATATACAATGAAGTTTGATGCCTCCATCAGAAAGGATGAATACCCAACTTTTGTATCAACATGGATGGGACTGGAAGAGATTATGCTGAGTGAAATAAGTCAAGCAGAGAGAGTCAATTATCATATGGTTTCACTTACCTGCGGAGCATAAGGAATAACACGGAGGACATTGGGAAAAGGAAAGGAGAAGGGAGTGGAGGAAATCGGAGGGGGAGATGAACCATGAGAGACGGTGGACTCTGAGAAACAAACTGAGGGTTTTGGAGGAGAGTGGTGGTGGTGGGTATTAAGGAGGGCATGTATTACATGGAGCACTGGGTGTGATGCATAAACAATGAATTTAGGAGCACCAAAAAAAATTAAATTAAAATTAAAAAAAAAAAGAAAGAAAGACAGTCCTTGCCCTTACTTCCCTATTCTTAGCCACAGCTTAGGAGCATCTTTGAGTTCCCAGCCTCCTCTATCACTCACCCATCTCTTCCAGGTACTATGATTTATTATAAAGACTAATAGGGGATAATGACTTCAAATAATTTGGAATTTTCCAGGTGGCCTAACAAATGTTTAGAAACCGCATGTCCTGAATTGTTACCAATCCAAGAGATCCCAAGTCATGTAAGGTAATAGTTTGTTAAAGGAACAGCAAATTCCACTGTCTTTTAGGAGAAATGAGAATTTATTAACTTTGGTGTGTCACAGTCCTAGCACTTGCTTGAGTGTTCCATGATACAAGTTTGTTCAAAAAAAATGGGTAAACGAGTGAATGAACAAACAAGCCTATTAATGAACTTGTGATTCAGCTTTTATATATGAACCCCACAAGAGCTAAGTCACAGGCCTTCTTAACCACAAAGAGAAGTCTTAGGATGGACATATGGGACTCTGGTCTTCCTCAAGTCACATGGGAAGCTGCAGCTCTGGGTTGGGGATATTTGCCAAATCATGCCCCGCCCTGCCCATCCTACATTGCACCAAGGGAACTGAAGGAACATGCACTCACAGAGACTGCATGTGACACACGGAGCCTGTGAGCTTAGCAGGTGGCTGACAGTGAGCAGGAATGAGTGTGAAGAAGGACCCTGGTGCCAGCAGATGTCGGCTCAAGTCCTGGATCAAGTAGTTTCTAGTAAGTCACATACCCTCCCCTGTTTTCTTTGTCTATGAAATGAGGATAACAAGACCTCATTTGGGGGATTATGAGCATTAGATGAATAAAGCACATATATTAACTTCCTAAACCATGAACTCTCTCAACTTACAGACCTAAGAATACCAGAGGTTGGAAGGTCAGAGGGGCCCAGTCCCAGCTACTCCTTCCTTAGCAAAGGTCAGTGATAGAAGGCCTTTCACCGAACTAGCTGTCTGACACCTCAATACCCCCTCCCTCGGTCCCTCTCCTCGAGTCACACACTGAGAGCTGAGAAGTTGTGCAGTCTCAGCCCAAGGCGCTGTGTCTCGCTCTAACACCTGTCATTCCCTCTGTACACAGGAGGAAATTTTGAGGTGACACCTGGAAGCAGGGGCTTTCAGCAGGGACCGCTGCAGTGGCGGATGTCAGGAAGCCCAGTGAGGGGGCTGTTCCAGGCAAAGCACCAGCCCTGGGTCAAAGGGCACAGTGCCGACCCTGGAGCTGCGGTCAGGAAGCAGTGACCCTGGGCAGAGCACTTAACCAACCTGAGGACTCGATGATTCACATCAGGAGGCTGATCTGCCTGCCTGCCTATTTGGTATTATAACATATCTCACTGCTTCTAAGACCCCAAGAGTTGTAAGGTGCCCCATGAGTTCCTTCTTAGCAAAGACAGAAAGAAAAATGCTGTCAATTACACAATATCGTGTCCTTATTGTAAGACACGGGCTGACGTCGACGATGCTCCAGCTTGAGAAATGGGCACTGGGGAGCGGTGCGATGTGGTGTGTGAGCACACCATGTGAACCGCAGGCTAAATCTGAGTAGCCGTTCCTGGGGAAGCCTCAGCACGAACCTCGAGAGCACCAAGCCCTTTCCCTGGGGCACATTCATGTGGGAATTAAGGAGAGAGAAAGAAATCGGGAGGTGCAGGAAGAACAGGGACAAAGTCCTGTTAGTTCCGATGGACAGCAGGGGCCTTTCGGCAAAGTCTGAAGAGCCACTATTAAGAGGCTGGAGGGCTGAGCAGGCAGAGAATGAAGAGGACGAGTGACATGGCCTCGGGGTCACCTCCTGGGCCCACTCGTATGCACCCCAATACATGCGGGCAAGGACACAGAGGGCCTTCCTGGCAATGCCAATGGAAAGATCCCGGTGATTCCTACAAACCCGCTCCTCAAGCCACATGGCAACCCTTCTGGGAAGCCAGTGCCTCAGTTCCCAACAGTCTTCTCCCATCCTGTCAAAGGGTCCAGTTCCTCCACCTCCCCTCGCACATACTAGCGGCCGGACCCCACACCAGAACAGCAGTCACCTTTAGAAGCACTCCAACCTGTCATGAAGCCTCTCAAAATGTGAGATCCTAAAGATGTACACTGGAACACTTTTAATCATTAACTAAAATAGTCCTAACCAGAAGGCAGCCTCGCTGTCAAATCACGGTAAAAATGGAGAAGTCGGGGAGCCTGGGTGGCTCAGTGGGTTGAAGCCTCTGTCTTCAGCTCGGGTCATGATCCCAGGGTCCTGGGATCAAGCCCCGCATTAGGCTCTCTGCTCGGCAGGGACCCTGCTTCCTCCTCTCTCTCTGCCTGCTTCTCTGCGTACTTGTGATCTCTGTCTGTCAAATAAGTAAATAAAATCTTTAAAAATGGAGAAGTCCACATCTTCCGTGGACATCCATTTAATAAACTGCTGGTCAAGCATTACAGATTTTTACCAAAATATGGAGTAATATGTACTACGCCCATTCGGCTTTGACAAAAGGCCGCAAAATTATATGCATTGAAAAGAAAACTTCCTTAGCATTGAAAGGGCTGGAAGAAAACACCACCAAATAGTTATGAATTCTTCTTCATCAGTAAACTGGTTTTTCTTTTGACCTTCCTATATTTTGTTTAATGGGCACATAATAGTTTAAAATAAAAATAAATGGATGAGGGGCACCCGGGTGGCTCGGTCAGTTAAGCGTCCAACTCTTGATTTAGGCTCAGGTCATGATCTCAGGATTGTGAGACTGAGCCCCACGTCAGGCTCCGTGCCAGGTGTGGAACCTCCTTAAGTGTCTCTCTCCCTCTCCCTCTTCTTTGCCCCCCCCCACGACTCTCTAAATAAGTAAATGGTGAGATGAGAAATTTCAAATGGCCTCTGACACATACAGAACTCAACAAGACCAAGAGCACACACAATGTTGACATATAAACCACATGCATTACAGTATGTGGTACTTTGCTCCCAGACAGAATCACAATATTTCTAAAGGACTCAGATTCTCGTTTAGACCTTTCACAATATAGTACTATTACTTATGTTAGGGACATTTGAAACATCACCAGGCCACTATCAAAAAGTCAAAAGATAACAAGCCTTGTCGAGGACGTGGAGAAAAGGGAACCCTCACGCACTATTGGTGCGAATGTTAAATTGGCACAGTCACTATGGAAAATAGTATAGAGGCTCCTCAAAAAATTAAAAATAGAAATACCATAAATCCAGCAATCCCACTTCTGAGTATATAACCAAAGGAAATAAACCCACTAACTTGAAGAAATACTTACACCCCCATGTTCGCTGTAGCATTATTCACAATAGCCAAGATAGGAAAACCTCAAAGTCCATCAGTGGGTGACAGAAGAATGCTATTTAGCCTTAAAAAAAAAAGAATGATGCCATTTGCAATGATATGGTGAACTGAGAGGGCATTATGCTAACTGAAAATAACCCAAGCACTGAAAAGAAAACTACTTCATGATCTCATTTCTATGCAGAGCCTTAAAAAAAAAAAAATCAAACTCACAGTAACAGAGAAATGAATGGTACTTGCTAGGAGCTGGGAGTGGGGGAGAAACCTTTCAAGAGTACAAACTATCAGCTACAGAAGAGTAAGTCCCGGAGACCAGCATGGTGACCACACGGTGACTACAGTTAATAATAATGTGCCATACACTTCAAATTTGTGGAGTGGAGCTCAAGTGATCTCACCACACACATGAAACAGGTAACCGTGTGAAATGACGGGTATGTTAATTAGCTTGATTGTGGTAATCATTCTGCAGTGTGTATCTAAACATCACAACACACAGCTTAAATATATGCAATTTCTATCCATCAATCATACCCCAATAAAGCTGAAAAAAATAAACCATGAGAAACATGGACCAGGTGTGCTGCATTGTCTATGACCATGCACTTCTGAAACACTATGTACAAATTATCTTCATAGACTAAGCCGTGTTTAAGATTCAGTAGAATTTTTTTTACAAGAGTAACCTTCAGAAAATCCTTCCGTAAGACAACAGATGTTTTTAAACATCATCGTCTCCATTTATCTGTTCCCTATACTAAGGGTTTGCCTGCTTATGAGCTCCATTAGAACATTCCAGTCCTTTATACCTTCAACTCCTTCTCTTTCACTTACTCGCAATTGGTGGGAAGGTTAAAAGTACGAGTATCGCGTGTGTTCTACAAGACATGAATAGACGCGAACATTCCCAAGCTCTTGTTTTCCTCAGACTTTATCTACCTCCGCTCCTCTGTTCTCTGGAACAAATTTCCTCTTTGTTCCCCTCTCCTTTTGGTCAGTCATAATGGTGGCTCCTAGATTCCCCTCCTCACTTTTCTACTGCATTCTCTTCTTTTCCACACAGGTCTGGCAAGCAGCTGGGTATGGGACTTCTCAAGTCGCACCCTTTACTGGCATAGCCGTGCCCACACAGGGCAGGGGCTCCCCCACGAGGCCTGGGCCACTACCCTCCCATGGAGGCACCAAAAGCCACCAGACACAAACAACAGCGAGCAACCACAAAAGCCCAGAGAGTCATGCCCATTACCACCAGTCCCAAGGCCCATCACATATGCTGCTAATGGCATTGGATAGGCCCCAATAGAGGCCATACTATATTCATTCTCAAAAAAATGATGTATCAAATATTTAAATAATGCAAATATGACACTGCATCAGCAATAATTCAGGATTACTTATCAAATATTTTAATGTGATTCAATTTTATACTCCTATTAATAAATCTGCAAATCATAGAAAGTTCTGTGGTCAGGACACAAGTCTCAATTATCAGTTAAGAAAATATCATTGGGGGGGGTGGTTCTTCTTCAACATTCAAGGAAACACTGCATGTCATGGCATTTTGGGCCCATTTTGGCGGGGGCCCCTCAGGCTAGGGCAAGCTGTGTGCTTTAGTGCAAAGACTCACTGGGATATGTGTGTCCAGCACTAGTCAAACACCAAATGAAAACCAGAAACAGAAGCAGCCACACCCTGGTTCTGTAACCTCTACAGAATGCCCTAAGCATCCCCACAGAGTACCCATCCCTCCTGCACGTGGGTCACCTATGGTTTAGCCCTGTGGAGAATCTCGTCCTTGAACTTTTTTTGTTCTGACCCTACTCCATGTGCTGCTGCCTTCCCACCCCTGGGTTCCTTGCACCAGCCACTTCAGGACCACAAGACCACACGGGCACAACCCCTCACACCAGAAAGGACAGACAGGAAGAGGACTCACCCACTGAGGACCACGATGAAGTCCATGACATTCCAGCCATTGCGGAGGTACGAGCCCTTATGGAAGATGAACCCCAGGGCCACAATTTTGATACCAGCTTCAAAGCAAAAGATCCCAATGAAATACGGTTCCGTCTTCTCCTGCAGGATGAGAAGCACGGGTGCCGGTAAGGGAGGGAATGCAGACAAAGTCACACCCCAGCCGCCCTCTCCACTCTGACCACTCCTCGCTCCTACAGGACTCCTGAGTACAAGTGGGAAGTGAGTGCACTCGCTGAAGGACTCGGGGAGTGCACAAGAGCATGGGAAGCCTGGGGGAGCCCGCTGCCAGAAGGGACGGGTATGGGGGTCACAATCAAGCCAGACTTCTTCCCAGGAGAACGGCTGATGTTTCTGGCTTCACCCTGGCGAAGTTGGCTTTTCCACTGCTGGCCTTCGCTGACCCTGCAAGCTCAAGGGTTCTCTTCTGCAGGTAATTAGGCTGAAGCCGCTTATACATACATTTAGATTTTAGGCAATTAGTTTGCCCTCTGTTGGGAGAATACACTAGACACGAGACTCCTTGCTTTAAGGAGAATATGGACATGACACCTACAAAGTTCAGCACCGTGAATGCACGTAGGCTTTGAGCACCCTTCTTTCTCCCTCTCTCTTCCAAATCCGTTAGGCAGGGGAGTGAAGTTAATGGCCCTTGCTCCTACCCTTTCTTCTTGTCTGGCCACCACACAGTGTAGCCACAAGTGTTTGTGATGCCCTCAGAACTTCCGGGAGTGGGAGTTAGAAAGGTCAGTCCTCTCGTCCTTCTGCCTCCCAATGGGGTTTGTCATCAGCATGTCCCTCAGCAAAGAATAAACTCCTCACCCAACTGTAGGGAAAGGGTTGGGGGAGGGGGCCAGGCGAGGAAGCACAGGAGAAGGGAACCAGCGGGGAAGAGAAGGGACCAAGGGAAAGATGAGAAGGAAGGAGGCACATACCAGTCTGCGGGACATTGGGGTCTTGTCATCCTCAGGAAGATGCTGTTCCAGGGCCAAGACAATGCAGTTGGCAATGATGGTGGCCAAAATCATGTACTCAAACGGCGTAGGAAAGATGAAGTTAAGGAACAGATTCACCCAGGAGAGAGGGATGCAGCCTCCATGATGGCTGTGCACAGAAATACACGAACTCCACCAGACCCCGTGGGACGATTGCACGGTCTGCGCCATCTCTATTAGCAAGCGGGCCGCCGGGCAGCGGAGGGCCCTTTGCGAGGGAAACTACAACCATTTCTGATTGGGCTCTAAACCCCAAGCACCTTCTCCAACAGAAGGAGGAATGCAGCCAATAAATAATATAGTCAGACATCCCGCCGACACTCCAGCTACTCACAGGGTTCAGAGGCACAGCAGGGATTAAGCAGGGCTGAAAACGGAAACGGAAAGAAGGAAGAGACTGGGATGCGGTGGCGGGTTCCCGCTCGTCCCCGCTCCCTCCACGGCGCTGGACGATGATTCTTCAGCAAGGACCCAGCCGTGGCTTGTTGGGGCGCTGCCTCTGGGAATCACCTCTGGGGCTTCCTCCTCTAGAACCTCTGCTCAACAAAGTAGAAGAGCCTTTGGAAAAAAGAACAGTTCTCTCCATGGGAGCTCTCTTCTGCTTCAATACCCAATTCAGAAAAAAATTTAATGCGGTCAGGAGAAGCTTGCCTTGGCCCACCCTATTTCTCCCAAGCTTCTACACAGATAGCAAATAGGGACGCATCATGAGTCTGGGTCCAGGACAGCAAAGTTAGGGCACCTAAGAACCAAACTACAAGCGAATGGATAATGAATTCAGGCTTTTTTCTGTTGCATTTCTCTGCAGACCGATGAGGGGGCTCCCTGAGCCCTTCTGAACAGCAGGACTATGATTCAAGTGCCTGCATCCGGGCTCCTGGGTGCACCACGAGCCCAGGAGGAGTTGGAGGGGGCACTGTTCCCAGAGAGAGAGAGGGAATCACCAGTTTCCAGAGTCAAGTCACTCTGCATGCTGGATTTCATTCTGTGATTATTGTTGTGACAACACAAGTGAGCTGTCACCACAGGTCTTGCCAAGCAACCTATGCTCTGGCAGATTCTGGCATCCGGGATGGAGAAAAGAGTCGATCTGGCCAAGGAGAGAGAAGGCAAGGGACCATCACCCTTGTCCCCCCACCACTTTCCAGGCCTGCTGTGTAGCATGTAGGGCCTAGAGCTTTCCCTAGGGAGGGCAGATCATAATCAGGTCCCTGACGCTTTCCCGTCCCAGTGCCCATCAGTGACCAATGGGCATCAGGGCATCTGTGAGGAAGGGCCGGACACAGAGCTTCTCCCTGCAGAGGTGACGTGGGAAAGAGATGCAAGGTGCCCCTCGCTGCTCAGGACCCCGTGCTAGAACAGAAGCTGCCGCGGGCGAGGCAGGAGGCTGTATCTGAGCTTCGAGACCTCTCCACTGGCTCTCAGCAGTGCCCAGGGCTGACTCCTCCCCGCCACCAGGCACCCGAGTCACCACCCACTCTCCCTCCCGCACAGCCCCAGCGCTCACCCAGGACCCACAATCTAGGGACGGCTCTGCTGGCTTCTGCTGCTCTGGGGCCCAGCCACCAGACCTGAAGATTGGGTGGGCTCCAAGGCCTTCAGAGCCAGCTCCCTGCCTCCACACCCCACGGTGCCTATTTCCACCCACCCAGTCAGAGGAGAATCTACCCACATACCCAGCCATTCCTCTTCCCGCAGTCTCTCTCATACCAAACTAGGTCCCTGAGAGCCAAACATGCCAGCAGACATGCTCCACAGATGCCACCTTTCTTGGGACAACCCCCCCACCACAACACACCCAGGGCAACCAGCACCCACTGATCACAAGGGGCCTTCTTTTCCCTCCCATCATGGGCTCTGACCCGGAAGTCTGGTCAAGTGTAGAGGGACCAGGGACCACAGCAGGACCTGGTGTCCCATAAGCCTTCTGAAAAGGCTAGCTGGTCCTGGGCCAGGTTCAGACACCCAGAATCCCCCAGACCCAAACAGTGACAAGAAGATGGGAGCAAGGCAGAAGTGGTGGCCCAGGCATGCAGGCCTTTTCCTGACCACATGCCGACCAGCCGCTGACAAAGGTCAGGAGAAGAGGAGGGCATCTAGGCCAGTGTTCCCACAATGCAGGCCATGAGATACACGGGATGCTAGTGCTGTAGGAATCTGCAATCAAATCAATGAGGGAAAGCCGGAATTCAGGAGAGTGAGCAGGCTTACCCCCAGCAGGACTTCTTGTAGGCTTAGGGACTATTGTCAACAATGTCCACTGCCTCCCCCAAAGGCAGTGGGAATGGTATAGAGTATTCCTTTTTTTTTTTTTAAAGAATTTTTACTTATTTCAGGGAGCGAGAGAGAGCAATCATGAGAGTGGGGTGAGGGGCAGAGGGAGAAGCAGATTCCCTACTGAGCAGGGAGCCCGATGTGGGACTCAATCCTATGACCCTGGGATCACGACCTGAGCTGAAGGCAGTCGGTTAACCGATTGAGTCCCCCAGGCGCCCCAGTATGCAGAATTCCTTAACTTGCTTCACCACATCATCCTTTTATCAGAACACCTCTCCTGGGAATGGCGTCAGAGAACGTATTTGGGAAGCTCTGGTCCAAAGGACAGATGTCACCGCTGGTCCCCAGGTGTGAGAAGGAGGGCTGCCGCTCTGGCAGGAGGGAAGCTGGTGTCCCTCCCACCCCCTGCCTCATCCTTAGTTGAAGCAGAACCATTCACAAGGTATGGGCTCAGCTGCCCTTGGCCCTGGCTGGCAGGGCCCCGAGCAAGTCCAGAGAAGCTGCTCAGCAAGTCCAAGGAGTCCAGCAGGTGACCTGGGAAGCAGGAATGGGGAGTGGCAGACACCATGAGCTCTCATGGGTCTGCTTGGGTTCTAGGATTGCTTTCTGAGGTTCAGGCTTCTACCCCTGAGAACTGCCAAGTGACAGCCACAGATTTCAGTTAATCTGCTTTTAGATGCTAACTTGAAGGCATGACGGGTCGTGGTGGCCATATGCCACCCAGGGCTCTCTACCCCACAACACTTCCTGGGACTGTGGCAGCCCCTCGGTGGACCCCACTCCCTGCTCCCACGTCCGCACCTGCATTTCCCTAGCCGGGTCACCTAAGCATACAGCTCACCTACTCGAGAACACCCAGGTGCAGATACCTGAGGCTTCTCTGTGACCACCGGGCTAGCTTGGGACGGTGTAGCCATCACCACTGCCGGCTGCTCAGGGCAGGAGCAAGGCTCTTGGACCCAGGTGCTAATAACCCAAACTTCCTGTGACTAACCAGGTATCTGGATGGTTGAGAATTCATGAGGTCTCAGTGAACGGCAATGCCTAAAGTCCTGGAAGATTCCATCGAAAAGTGAGGGTTTGGTAATTCACAGGTTCTGAGAAGACCCCATTACCACTCCCTCCTCCACCCAGACCCTCTGCCTACATTCTGACGTCTGAGGACCCAGGCAGAGCAACAATCCTCTGGCTTGAAGTGTGAAAAGCAGTTAAATGCTTTCCACATATCCTTGGGATGGTTGTCCCTTTAGACCTTATGGCTCATCTCAACCTCAGGATGAACTCAAGTTTGGGGCAATTAAGAACCTGAGGTGAGGCTCTGCTATAGAAACAGAGGTGAGACCATGGGCATCCCATGCCTCTGTGCACGAGGTAACAGAAAGGACAGTGACGGGGTAATCTCGTCAGAGAACAACCAGTTCTGTCTGGGGCCCAGCCACTCTCCCTTCCAGCCCTTTCCGTCTGCCTCTCACCCGCTTCTCTTTCTGAAGAAAGCATGAAGAACAGGCACGTACATGTCAGCCCTCTACCCTCTACCTGCAATGGGCTTTCTCCTCTTTTCTAGTCCTGTGTTCAGAACATGCTAAAATTAACCACCTTGTCCAGGAAAGTTTCTCCCTGTGCCCCATAGCTCTTTCTATTGTACAGTTTTATCACCTCTCCTCATATGTGTCTCCCCAAGAAATTACAGCTTGAAAGCATGGACACGTTCTTGTTCATCTCTCCAATGGCAGTGCTTACAGAGCCCCTAGTACACAGCAGGAGCCAACTCAATGCTCAACGCAGGCATGAATGAATGGGAGGCACCCCTGGGAGCAGCAGCACAGCATTCACTCACGCTGGCTCAGGCCCCGGCTCCTGCTCGCCCCCACCCTTGGGAGCTGACTCAGAGGCGCCACTCCCATTTCTTCTCATCTACCCTCATAACTTCAAGCCAAATAAGCTTGGCTCTAAGGCTTGTGGCTCTGCTCTATCTCCCACGGCAAGAGCCTGGACTGCAAATAATGGCCCACAGGCCAAGGGAATGCACCTCAGGCTAGACAAAGATATGACCTGGAAAGGTCAAGGAAGCTCCATGTTGCCAAGACCTCAAAGAACAAGGCCCTTCATGAGACAGTAATGGAAGACTGTCCAGGACTCCGGGGCCTTCTGCCCAGGAATTCAGTGGCTCCCATCACACTCTGTGGACCCCAGATGCATTCTGGAGAACCGTATCTCTCCCAGGTTATCCAGACTGTAGTTGGCAATCTTAAATAAATGGAGCCAGCAGGGCAGTGAGATGTGGGAGCCTGAGGGCACGAGTGTTGCCTGTCTTACCTCCAGACCCTTTGTGTCCATCGCATGGTAGGCACCCAACAACTGTCTTCTAATTCATTAATGAATCAATCAGTTGGTAAATGAACTGCATAGAGAAGCCAGAGTCAGAGGTATCCTTGCAAAGGTATCTCCTACCTTCTCCACACTGTGTACCCACTTGAACTTTTCATACTCTAGTCTGTGTATACACATTAGCTATTCAAAAATAGAAACCAGCATGCAGAGAGGATCCCTTCAATGTAAAAAGGATTTTTTAAAAAGGAGCAAAGGAGGGACGCCTGGGTGGCTCAGTTGGTTAAGCGGCTGCCTTCGGCTCAGGTCATGATCCCAGTGTCCTGGGATGGAGTCCCACATCGGGCTCCTTGCTCGGCAGGGAGCCTGCTTCTCCCTCTGCCTCTGCCTGCCACTCTGTCTGCCTGTGCTCGCTCTCTTATGCTCTCTCTCTCTCTCTGACAAATAAATAAATTTTTTAAAAAATTTTAAAAAAATAAAAATAAAAAAATATAAAAAAATAAAAAGGAGCAAAGGAAAAAAAAATCCATCACACTAGAAGGATAATCAGTTTTCTTGGGGTAGTAGAGGGTTATTTTCACTTTCTTCTCCGCCCCTTTACGCATTATCTTGAGTGTTATAATGAGTATGCATTAGTTTAGAATTATAAAATCATTTAAAGCTATATGTATTTTGAAAAAACACAAGCCAACACAATAAAACCATCCCAGCCTGAGGGTCATGGAAATCAGTACAAGGTTTCCGAGAGGATCTAAGGTGGGATAACAAAGGGACAGGACCCAAGGAGGAAATGGCAGTGAAAGTGCTTTGAAACCCCCCAAGATGCCTCCACTCCCGTATGTGTCTCACTATCTGTTCACCAGGGGCCTCATTTCATCCACTTTCCTGGCAATCTCCCCAAACACCGCTTCACTCCACTCTCCCTCTGAGCCCGTTAATGAGGACCTCTGTCGCTCCATTTCTCCCCCTCCCGTCTAGCAGCTTCAAGACAATCATTAGGGAAATGACAAAAATAGGTTCGCTTATTGATTTATATCCTTTACCCGATGCTCCTTCCTTCCAACGGTTGACTTGTTTCCTTAGCAACACAGCTAATTTGAGCAGCACTACTTGGCCTGCACACCTGCCATTTGTTCATTTCCTTCCTGAGGCGCAGAAAGCCAGGGTGAGGAAGAGGGCTGCCCTATAGGCCACAGTTGTGGGGCTGGCTCTGCTTGTCACCAGGGCCCTGGGGACCAAGCCCAGGACAAGAGCCCTCCTTTGGCCCAGACAACCAGAGCCTCGCCTGCCAACACCTCTCGGGGCAGGTCTGCAGGCACAGGACCGGGAGAGACTTAGGACTCTAGCAGCACACCTGAGGAGCTCCAGGGGAAACCTGCGTGCGTCTTCACCACCACTGGGATGCTGATCCTAGATCCCCTCGGCTCTCGGCTGTGTCCTCTCAGAGCTGCGACATCAGAGCTCACTAAGGAGACTAAATGTACTCAGGGAGGCTGAGAGGCCACAAGGGACAGAATGCTGTGCTCTCTCCCTGACTCCAGGCCCTAATGGCAAATGCACTTTTGTGGGGAGCAGCCTGTGGCCACTTATGCACTTCCTCAAAACTCCTGGGGGAGTCAAGAGTAGCCCCAGAGTCTTAAGGAAGGCTTATCCCAGTCTCCTTTACCCATTTCCACCCCTCACCGCCACAGCCAAGAACGCTCTCCCTGCAAGATCTGTCTCCCTTACCCCCTTTCCATCCCAGCTGCCTATTTTCGGAGGTCTAATTCTAAGAGATGAAAGAGGCCTCAGAAGATGGCCTGGGCCATTCTAACAAGTGGAATATTAACTCATAGACAGTCAGAGGGAAAGGGCCCTGACTAATCTGTGATTCCCTCGAGCACTACACCAGAGAGACATTTTAAATATGAATGATAATGAAATACAGCTATACAGCCCTCCAAGTCTTTCAGACTACTTTTTTTTTTTCTATGAGAAGAACCAGAATCTTCCTGGAAACCTGCAATGCAATGGAGAAATATGTATTGGTAACAGGAAACCAGAGTCAGGGTTCCTACTGCAAAATCAGCCCCAATGCGGCGCTCAACGCAGGGGAAAGCACCGCCATCCATTCCCGCAGAACCAAACACCAAATACAGAAGAATCAAAGTCTAAAACGACCCATGAATATAAAGTCCTTTGAAAACCAGTAAGGTGCTACACAAATGCACATTTTTATTACCCTACTAAATCACTCTTTAAGTATCTACTGTGACTCTAAGCTTTGGGATAAGCAAGAGTTCGAGCTCATAGCCTCCAGGAGTGGGCTGGCTGGCTGCAACTGGGAACTGACACTGAAAAGACCCACCACAATAAAGAATAGGAAAAAAAAATTATGGTAATGGGCCTCTGCAAAGAGAGCAAAGACATTTGGCCCCGAACCTCCTGGGAATATGGAAAGCACATCCAAACACCAGTCCCCAGAGGAGGATTTATGAAACTGATGGCTCTGATGCAATCTCTCCCAGCGATTAGAGGGGGCATTAATCACAGCCAAGGCCAGGGCTAAGAACAGAGGGATTGAACCATCACAGAAGTCCGGCTCCAGCTCCCACAGACCCTGATGGAATTGCAGTGAGATCATGCTGGTGACATCACATCCCCCTCGCCTGGGCTGCTGAGAACCATACATCTGTCCTGGAGGGACCAGGAACACTGACGAGACAGACCTTGTGCCTCAAACCCAGACGGAAAAGCTGCCTCCTGGCCTGTCCACACAGGCCAAGTGTGCAGGCCTTCAATCCTTCAGACTGGAAAGAAAATTAACCCCCATCCTGGTAAAACAGGCCTGGGGCCAGCTTTCCTTCCTGGAAAGGTGCCTCGCTTTTTGCCCAGATCATGGTATGAAGTGAGAGCAAGTATGCAGTAAAAGATGGAAATCCAAGGTAGCCCCTAACACCTCTTGGCCTGCCTTCTCTGCCTTCCCTCAACCAGCCCCGGGGGGGAGGCCAGGTTAAGAGCCAAACTGAGGTCCAAGGACCCTGGCTCAGAGGCTAACAGGCTCCTGCATGGGATCCTTCCACATTCATCGCACTGGCTCCTGTGGCTTACGCAGGAGGACAGTGCAGCCCTAAGACCAATCCAGAAAGGGGAGCAGACGGAAGGACTGTATTCCTTGGGGTTCTGAGGGACTACAGATGAATCTTTCCATTTCCTGAAAAACAGTGTTAATCCTCTAAGCTTATCAACGCACAAACCACCCTCCGATCTGGAGCAAGTCACACCCTCAATTCCATTCCCTTCTCTTGTCTCAGCTCCTCAATGTTAGATTTCTGGCCTCTGGCCTGGACTGATCAATAGAGGGAGGCCCACACATGGCCACCGCAGGGCAGGAGGGCTCCTTGCCTGTGCTTCTCCATGAGACAGTGAGCGGTGCCATGGGGGCAAATCTGGAAATTCGCACAGCAACTCCTCCTCCCTTCCTGCTCCCCGATGAGAGAAATGCAGTTAACAAGCAGAAGAATGCCGAGAAGGCTCTCCAGACCTTATGACATCCCACTTCACTAGCTCATCACTCTCCTTTATCGCATTTTTTCTCACCACCCAACTTCATTAAAAAAAAAAAAAAAATCAGATTGAAAAGCCAAACCCCTTTTCTTTTTTTAAAACAAAACAAAACAAAAATGTATCACGTGACTTCCAGCCTTAACATCAGTTTTTTAACTTTGGTTTCCATGGTGGTGGGATGCAACCTACCATCACCATGACAACAGCTGCTTCCGTTCAAATTCACCATCTGACAGGCAGTCCTGAACACACGCGCACACCTCTCCCATTCCCTCTCGCTTGCTCTCTGTCAAGGAGATGGAAATGCCATTACACCTACTCCTAAACACTTAAATCCCAATGAATGAAAGACAAAGAAAGCAATATTGAGAACACAGCAAAGAGGCAGAGACCCCCCCACACACAACCGGTCCCTAAAAGGCTCTCTCTTGCAGCCACAGTCCCACTGCTCTCCTAGGGAGGCCAATGGACTCAGTTCCTCAACAAAAAAAGGTCCCAAGCATCACCCTTTTAACATTGGCTGTGAAGGAAGCCACATTCAACCCTTCATTGCTTTTTGACCAAAAACTCTCATCTGACTCCCATATCCCTGGCCCTATATAAAATGACTGAAAGGAAGTTCACGGTATTGCTAATTTGGTTTACTCACCCTGAGCTGAGCCCCAGACCCCTCTGGCCCCCAGTTCCAAGAGAATGGGGAGTGACAATTCTGAGGAAATGAAGACAGCTTTCCTCCTTCTTTTGCCTCAGTGTCAGGTGGATATATCTTAACAAATTCACTTGCTATGTGTTTGACTAAATCCTGGACTCAAAATGCTGTCATTCAACATCCAGTTTTGGTGATCAGGGGACAGATGATTGAACACTACAGAAAAGGGAAGAAAGGAACAGGGAATATTAAAAGGCTCTGGAAGAAAACAAAACAGCAACGGGAAAATTACCTGTTTCAGAAACCAGGATTGGTGTTTTGATGATACTCTGACAAATCGGAGCCTGTCAAGAGTGCTGGCAGCAACGTGCATCCCAGGGGAAGAAGAATGGGGGCTGCAACCAGCAACCACACCCCAAACTATCCCCTAACTTCACATCCACACTTGATTCGTGGGGTGACAGACAGTAGCTGAATGTACAAAGAAAATGAAAAGCCTTTAATGAAAGAGTCCACAGATCATCTGTGAGAGAATTTTGGTTTTCCTCTGAAAACCCAGAACCTGTACCCTAGTACTAGTTCAAAGTCACCCATTGAGCCTGCAAGCCACTGGAGAAAATGTTAAAGGCACTGAGGATACACAGCTTGGGAAGGAAAGGTTGGAGAGAGACATCATTGCTATTTTCAAATATCGGAAGGACTAGCTTATGATAGGGGCTTAGACATTGTCTACGTTATTCTGGAGGCCAAGACCAAGACCAAAGACCAAAGACCACCCAAAGGTAGATCAGAGGAAATACAGAGAAGAAGCTTCACTCTTCCCTAAGTGAATGGATGACTTAATTAAGCAGTAAAGTGAATGTTGTACCAACAAATGTTTAACGACCAGTCTCTCTAAAGGATGAAAAGCCCTGGTGTATAGCATTTGCCAGTTTCTGGAGTGTAAATACTCTTTCCATAACTAATTTCTAGCTCCCAGTTTGACATCAATGCATGTGACGTTACAAAGACACACACAAGGAGTACTCAAGAGCTGGGGATGGCAAGTTCCCATCCATCACTTACTGTAAGTCAAGAATATCGAGGCAGAGATTCCTGTATTTGATGGTAGTCGAGCTGGATCAACCCTTGTTGCTAACAAGGGGTTAAGAAATGGATAGGAAGCAAGCTCAATGAGTCTTCGGTCCCTTGCTCACGGGCCTCCTGGGTCAGCATGACTCACTGGGTCGGCCTCAAGTTGCCCCCTTAGCCAGACCTGTGTTCGTGAAGTCTGGAGCATCACCCTTATCACAGAAGGCAGCACCTGTGCAGCCGGATGTGGGCCAGAAGCAGCACGGCTGAATGGTGTGCCACTGCGTTGAATCACAACAATTAATTAATCACCCCATTATCTCAGGCTGAAGTCTGGGGTACCCACGGGTTCCCGCTATCTCACCATGGCCTGCAAAATAACTGAGAGGAACCAGCCAACACACACAATGAAAGCACAATCCCGAAAGACAGGAACACATCCAGTAAAAGAATCATGTCTCATTCCAGAAGATCAGAGGATCTCAGCCTTGGCCGCACAAAGAATGACCTGGGAACCTTTCCAAAATTAAGGATATGGGTGTCCTATCTCTAGAAATTCTGATTTGTCTCAGGTGCCACCTGGGGATGAGCATTTCTAGAAGCTCCCACACTGATTCTAATGAGCAGCAAAGAACACTGCTGCCGACGCTGGAGGCCATGAAACCTAATGGTATCCTCAACTCAGGGAGATAACAACAGGAGAAACTAGACTCTAAGGAGCACCAAGGTAAGTACCAGAAGATGCCTTTTAGTTCTATTAACTGTTCCATTACATCCCTTTTACAGATGTAATACAGAGATCCGAGGTGCAAGGAGACTGTTGCAGAGCCAGGACTAGAAACCTCTGTGGATTTAGAGCCCCACCCCCTGAAAAGCTTAGGAATCTGTTATCAGAACAATCAAGTAAAACTCCCTGGTTTCCTGACTTGAAATGAGGGTTCTAAAAGAAAGACATCTTTTTATTTGAGTTTACTTCCTCCATGGGCAAACTACTCAATTGTCCTCAAGAGCCCATTTCTTAAGGTAGAATCTGGATGGTTTACCTTTCCTAAGGCCACTCAAGAGTCCAGAAAACACTCTGAGATGAGTGCTTGCCAGAGCTCCCGTATGCTGAGACATGGTCTTGGTTGTATACTGGGCAGAAGCCCACTGCCTACTGAGAAGAGCACTATCAATTCATTTAGTTCTCTAACAACTCATAAAAGATTCTCTTTGGCAACATTTTTAGGAAAGCAGAACATTAACCATTGTTCGGAATCACTATTTCTCATTCTCGTTGGATCAGTGCTAGTTGGCTTCTCTTGAATTAACCTTCTCTTATCCATTCCTACTCCTTAATTAAGTCCTTTCTTATTCATCACAATCCCTATTCCAGCCTCCTATGCCCCAACCCAAGACAACACTAAAACACATCCTTACTAATAAAAGGGTAAGAAGTCCCCAGAAAAGGACAAAGGAGCTAGAAGGAAGATGACTGAGCAGAGAAAGGGTACTGAGGAAACAAAGGAGGAAATGTATCAAAGGATCCCTGGATTTAAGGGTCAGGAACCCCGAGTTCTAGCCCCCTTCTTGTCACCTGCTAAGAGTTTCTTTTAGGTCACTGTTACTCTGATAAACTGTGACTCTGTGGTGGTAATAGGCAATATGATGGGAAAAGAGTGAAGGATAAAGGAGAAGCATCCATTACTACAATTGGGGGAAGCCATTTTGATGACATCACTAATGAGGAGATCCAACAATAATATCCAAAATGGAAATCCTGGCACGCCTAGGAATACCTTGAAAGTGTCCAAATGTTTCCGATGGAAACGTTTCTTAATTTTCAAGAACAGGAGCTCCATGACAAGCTGTGTTGGCCTAAGACTTCACTAGAAGATAGTAAATAAAAAGTTAGAATCCTCATAATGGTGGCCTGGCAGTGAACATAAAGCTGCTTTTCTAGGAGCACCTGGGTGGCTCAGTGGGTTAAATCCTCTGCCTTCGGCTCAGGTCATGATCTCAGGGTCCCGGGATCGAGCCCTGCATCGGGCTCTCTGCTCAGCTGGGAGCCTGCTTCCCTCCCCCCAACCCTACCTGCCTCTCTGCCTACTTGTGATCTCTGTCAAATAAATAAATAAAATCTTTATTTTAAAAAAGCTGCTTTTCTATAAACCTACACTCTGTATAAGAGTCTGAGAGTCTTTCCCACAGCCTCCCTGTCCCCCCAACTCCAATTTCCTTTAAAATCTGCAAAGGCAGAAGCATTCAGCAAGATGAAGGTTCAAGAAAGAGTTGTTAAAGTTGACTGCTTCACACAGTAACGTACAACTATGGGCATCCCAGAAAAGAGGAGATTTCTTTGAGCGGTGGGAGAAAGAAAACGGACTTTACATGCTAATATTGAAAGGAGAGGAAGAACTGGGATTTCCCAAAAGTTCTATACAGAGCGATGAAGAAGTATGGCAGTGGAGTTTCTGGTGAAGGGAAAACAAAACAGCACAATGCCCTAATTCCAACAGAAGCTTGCATTCCAATGACACAGGGCAAGATGTCTCAGATCCATTTAATGACGACCATGATGATGGGATAAGAGATCTTTCTTTGGTCTTCTCCCATCTACTGATGCTTTACTCTTCCGTGGGTTTAGTTTCACACCCAGTGGGTGCAACAGATACAGGCAAGCAGTTCACAGTCATCCTAAAAAGATGCTCTGTTAGGAAAGAGTGCCTGCCAGTCTCTGGTCTGACCTGAAGCAGTGTGCTACAACGGAAAGAGAGCAGTCAATGGAACCAGTGAGATCACATCTATATGCGACCTTGGGCTAATCATCTGTACTAAGAAAACAACATTCTCTTCACAGGGAACTAAATGACAGATGTCCCTAAAACACGCACAGAGTGTCACACAACAGGCATTTATTAAAGGCATAGTGAGGAATGGATGAAACTCTAGGCCTGGATCATGGTCCCATGGAATGTCAGTAAAATTATTTGACAAAAATACATGAAGGTAAGAGAAAAACGAAAGGGTAAGTGTTATGACTATGCAGGATTGTTCTGAACCCAGCCTGTTTCACAGCAGAAGTGTGGATAGCTGTTGGGACAGCTCTCATTTTCTGCAATCTATTCCTTTGCTTTGCTCTCTTGAGCCTGTCTACTGATATTTCTAGCAGAAACAAGCTCAGGCTTTTTGAGCCTTTGCATTCAGGGGTGGGCATCTGTTGCTCCCTAATCATCACCAGGGAAAGAGGTTACCCAGAAAATATGTAACATCCTCATCTTGGGCGGGGGGGGGGTGATTGTGATCCCCAAAATAAATAAATATAGACATACATAACTCTCTCTGAGAAGGGAGTGTTATTTTGCCAAAAGGCTCAGATCCTCTGAATTCACATGGGCCCATACTCCCGGGACCTGCCCCTGCCTTGTGTTACCACGTCCACCCACCCAGCCCACCTCCAGACAAGCCCACGCCCTTCAACTGCTCCTCATATCAACAGATCAGGAGAACACATGCATCCTTGAACATCCATATGGCTCAGTTATTTCATAAACACAAATTCCCATGCAAATACAATCCAAAGTTAGCAGAAAGAAGAAGCAATTCCTTTAACATTTTTTAAATTTCTTTTAAACCCTCCACCTGGTTTGCGGAAGCCAAGTGGTACATCCGAGTTCTCCATCCACATCCACGTCAGGATCCAGTGCCCTCAGGGAAAATGTCCTCCAGGATCCTGGTCAGGGGACCTTTGTCAAGCTCATTTAGGCAAACGTGCAAGGGAAATCATGGAGGTTCCTCCTCCCCCTACATCCCTCTAACCCTTTCAGAAGCTTCTTCCACAGTCAGTGGAGTCCAATCCCAACTCCCTTCTCTGACAGAACAGAGATGCAGACCCAGAATACTTTGAAACCTAAACAGGTAAGGAGTAATTCAACAGAAGGCCAACAACCCCTGAGAAGGAGATCTGCTCAGAGGCCATGCTTGGACTCTAGGACAGATCCTTCCCTGTGTCACCAGTCAAGCCATCTGAAACCTGGGGCTGTCGTTTTTGTACAAACAAAACCAAAATCTTCTGTGTTTGTGTAAGCCGGAGGGTTCTGAATATCTGATCTGCTTTTATGAAAAGCTTGCTGGGAAAATTCCACCTCTTATTGCTCCTGAAGATATCTTTTCTGGGTTATAAATCCAGATGTGTCCTTAGGGATAGTATCAGTGTAAAATCGGTATTAGAAACACACAAAGAAAGATAGGTTTTGATGTAGATATTTTAAAAACTTATCTTAAAAAAAAGTAAACTCAGTAACTTTGAGATGGGGAAAAAAAGGCTCCTGGGAAAACCAGACAGAGCCCCTGCTCTGAGCCAGGCTTCCAGCTCTCTCTTGCTGTGTAAGTGGGCAAGTGAGTTAACCTCGCCACACCTTAATCCCCCAACTGTGGGGTGTGGAAAACAAGAATGTATGCCTCTGTAGAACTGCTACAACAAATCAACGCAATGATCTGTGGGATAAATTTAGCACAGTAATCTGGTACCTCATAAATACTCGATTAATATTAGCTCTACCCACATTAATGCTAGTACTAACTTCTATCGTGTTTACAAAGGGCTCTTGTACCTATTAGTCTTGCAAGCTAGGCAAGGAGAGAATGTGATTTCCCCCTCACACCTGAAATCCCTGAGGCTCGCAGAGGTTGCAAAAGTGACTTGAGGTCACCTGAATGTTACACGCAGCAGTGCTCAGCCTAAAACCTGACAAGAGTCAGAAGAGAGGAGATGGTATTATTGGAAGGAAACTTAACTGCAGGGGTTCATTATCAATTCACCCAGTGCTAACCAGATACTAGCAGCTAAGCTGTAGGCACGGCTTACTACGTGCCAAACACTGTCCTAACATTTTACATGCGCTATCCCACCTGATCTTCTAAAAAATCCTGTTCCTGTTTCCATTTTATGCTTGAGGACTCTGAAACACAGCAAGGTTAAGTCGCTTCCCTGAGGCACACAGCTAGAAAGTTGTGGAAATGGTACTCGGGTCTGAATCCAGAGGCCAGTTCCTAACCTTGACACTCTAATGTTTCCAAGCCAGAGACTGGTACATCCTAACAGTAAGGCGAAGCTTTCACCAGCTGGGCACGGATTAGATGATGTCTAATATCCCTTCAACTTTGAGATTCTAGGCTTCGACACTTCTATTTTCTAGTAAAGAAATAAAATATGTCTAAGTGAGTCTCTGAAAACGATATTTAGTGTGGACTTTGGTGAAAGTAGAACACTATATCCTGCCTAAAATAGACATGAAATAGTCATAAAAGCATGTATTGATTCAGCAAAGCATGCGACACGAGTATCTTGTACAAAATTCTTACTGAATAAAGAAATAGAAGCTGGTTAAAGAATAGTGCAGAAAATTCGAACAGTTGAGTGCTGACCAATGCACTAATGACAAGCAGAAGGGAGGTCCCCAATTCTAACCATATGTGTACCAGTTACTTGAAGGAAAGTTATAAAGCCCACGCTCATCCCGTCTGCAGAGGACGTAGAGCTCCGAGCAGAGATCTCACTTGCTAAAGAGCAGAGGCTGAAAACGATGTGTAGTAGAAATCACTTAAATTCTAGAGTCGGACCACTGAAGTTCAAGTCCACTAGTGGTGACCTCGGGCAAGTGATTTAATCTTCTATAGTCTGTTTTTCTATATTTACAATCTGGATAATAGTTATCTCACTGGATGGTTGTTTTGTTTAGATGCAGAGAGTCTTGGGGCACCTGGGTGGCTCAGTCGGTTGGGCGTCCAACTCTTGATTTTGGTTCAGGTTGTGATCTCAGGGTCGAGAGATTGAGCTCAGTATTGGTCTCTTCCCTGAGTGTGCAGCCTGCTTGGTATTCTCTCTCTCCCTCTCCCATGCCTCCCTCCCTGCTCTTGTACACGTGTGGACACACTCTCTCTCTCAGATAGCTAGATAAATGCAGAATCTGAAATTTGATGAATGCTCACTGAACGTTAGTTCCCTGTCCCCACTTGTAAAGGATCTCTATAAGAAGGACTGTTACGCCAAAAGATAAAATGTACTTGAAATAAATATGAAGTCCTGAATTTAGACTCAAAAATTAAATTGAGAACGGAGTGAGAGAAAGCTAATTCTGTCACCAATTCATATAAAAGATCCAGGGTTTATTGCTGACGGCAAGCGACCTCAAGTCAAGTCCGAAGTACAATGCCATTTCTTTAAAAAGGAAAAAAAAAATTTAAAAAATTGTTTTAAGTTAAACAAATGTGCCAATGTTAATAAGCACTGATCTATGTTCTAGTAATTTAAAAACTAATGGATACTGTCCACTCCCTTCTAGGGATTTAAACCAATACTAAATCTATATGGTAAGTGTTACATTGAAGTAATAAACCAGGTGTCCTACAGAAGTACAGAGGAGGGAGTTGGTCTTAATCTGCCAAGAGAAATCAAGGAAGTCTTCATGGAGGAAGTGACTACTAACTACAGTCTTAAAGCTGGGGGCAGGGGAATTTGGGGGTTGGGGAGAAGACATTCCAGGCACTGGGAGCAGTAAGTGCACAGGCAAGGAGGCCTAGGAGAAGCTGATGCCTTCAAACATTAGCAGCCCAGTAGAATAGCTGAAAAAAAAGGTGATTACAGTTGCCCCCACAAGTAGAGTAAAGCACAGGAAGTCCTGAACACCAGGGTAGGGAAACCTTGCCCAGTTATAAAGCAAACAAATCACAGAATCCAGACAGGTACTTGGGTTTCCTGAGTCATTATCCATTCTCTCTACCCCTACTGTCCTTTATCTTAGCCACTAGCCATATGTAGCTATTTAATTTAAATTAATTAAAATGAAATGCAACTTAAAATTTAGTACCCAGTCACGACAGCCACCTATCAAGTGCTCAAGAGCCACATGTGGCTACAGGCGACTACATTAGATGGCCCAGATAAAAACATATATCCATCAGCACAGAAAGTTCTGGTCTGCTGCAATAATCAGTGCCAAAGGACCTTACGTGAATGAGAAGTGAATGAAAGACTGGGTTTATATTGCTTTATAGAACAGAAACAGGAAAAATAAAAACAATCAGGTGAAAGCTCTAAGGAAGAATATTTCAATATCCTATACCTTAGTGACAAGAGCATCCCATCACTGGAAGCTTGATGGCCACCCATCAGGGGGATGGAGAAAGAGCTCCTCTATTGACATAATGCTCTATGGTTAGAATACTTGTATTTTACCACGGCAGTCTGGCTGATGCACTAGTGCAAACACATCTCCGTAGCTCTCTCACATGGAGCTTCTGTCGTACTTGTAGCTAAGGGATATGATGCTGGATTGGGAGTCCCTATGCCTGATGGTTCAACATCCCAACATCCCAGAATGTGGGAACTTTCTAACATAGTCAGCACTGCAATCCATGGATCCCCTGAAATTGAATGCAAATTGTATGTGTATTTTTTTCAGGAAAGAAGGGTGAATAGCACCAATCAAATTTTGGTAAAATTTGTGATCCCAGTATAGAAAGCAAATAAACACTGTACTAGAGGACGAGGCTGTCCCAGCCCTCCAAAAAGAATCATATAGATGTCATCAATGGCCACTAGGGTCATTCCCGACTGTAAAGTTCCATAGTGGGACCATCTAAAGACAATCACCCTGCAATTGAACAATTCCAAGTGAAGCATCCCCTGACCTTGATCAAGGAGAAAAGAGATGGGACAAGTATAAAAGGACATGGAAACAACCCAAGGCACTAAAGTTCGGTAATTCCGCCAGGCTGGAGAAGGAAGAAGAGAATCTGTCAATCTCTTCCTGAGATGCCCATTGGAAACTCTCTTGTAAATCCTGATGGCTCATTTTCAATGACAGTCTACAGACACACACGCACCCAGTCAGACGTAATACCAGCTTACAAGCTGGAGAACTTGCCCAGTGAAGCCAAAGTTTGCTGAGCTATCAATCCATTAAAAAAAAAAAAAAATATATATATATATATATATACATATATATATATGTATATATGTATATATATACATACATATGACTTTGTTCTAATCACCACCTGACAGTATGATAATTGTCCAGAACTCATCTTCAGGCCCTAGAGTATTTCTAGAGCTGAAAAGGATTGATTTCTAGAACAATGCAGGGATTCTTCTGTTATCTGGTGTAGCTAGAGAAGAACACTTTGGTTAATTTAACAAAAAAAAAAGTGATAAAGAGCTACTTTAAATAATCAATATGGATTATAATTTGCAAAAGCTCTGAACACAATAACGCGCCCACACCATTCAAACCATGTTGAACATGATGTAATGAATGCTTCATTGGCGATACTCAGAAAGCACCATGGCATTTTGTGGTGCCTGGGGGCCATCAGAACAAATCTCAATTGTTATTACACTATAGGTCTCTGGGTGCCAATTAATAAAGCATTCTGTATAATAAAATGCCAGATAACAAATGCCGTGTGCTTTTTTCACAGTTTGTATCAGGTCATACAGAAACTGGAGCGATCCCCAGCTAGATCCTGAAGCTTGGCTTTTCCAACTCTCAAATTTGCATGTAGTGACCCCAGCTATCCAGGGCCCTCACTGCCTCCTAGCAACCTCCTCTCCCCATGCTCGGGCCACCTCTGATTCTACAGGTCCAGGTCAGTGCAACACAAGGCACATAAGGGATACTTCAGTGAGGCTTTCTGTTGACTAGTAGTAACCGCCTAATGAAATCATCTAATGAGATTGTCCCGGCTGCTCACTGCGAGCCAGGGTTGCACTAGGTGTGGAAATTAATTAGGGGCGTGTCCTGTGCCAGTTCTCAGAAGAGCCTGTTTTCAGTTACATGGTGTTAATGCCATGTAGCAGTTACCATATCCCGGCTCCCAAGAGCATGGGCATTTGGATGGTGAAGTCTTGAACCTTCACTACCTGAACCCAAAGGTCGCGGCAAGGCTTCAGGCTGAGAGATGAGCGCAAATGGGGATGGGGGTTCTCTCCCCTGTGACTGCAAAACTGGCCTTCTCTGAAGGCACTGCCGGGCAGACAACAAAACCATGGCAAACAGTGGTTCTCAGAGGATGGCTCCGAGGCCAGCAGCATTCGCATCACCTGGGAACTCGTGACAAATGCACATTCCCAGGCCCTACTTCAGACCTACTGAATTGGCAAATCTGGCAGGAAGGTCCAGAGATCTGTAGTAAGCCCTTCAGTAGATCCTGAGCCCCACGAAGATTCAGAACCCAGTGATGCAGATGAAGTGGGGAGTGCATAGGTATGACTTCAGCACACAGACTAACTGAGGAATTAGCTTTGATGCTGATAGACGTCAGCTTCTGGAAGGCACAGTCATTGTCAAAATAGTAGCAAAAGAGTTGCCAACAGCACACAGCTGGAAATTGCCAGGATGCTGGTGAGTGACTACTGAAAATCTATTTCATGCTTTTTGACTCTGACCAGTCCCATGAGACGATGGTGTGGAAATTGAGAAAGAGGCACCGAAAGTTTGAAACACTTCAAACATACAGCCACGTCGCAGGTGGAGAAAAGCTTATGAGGATTAATTTTTCTCCCCGTCCTGGTTTGCAGAGCCTCTCCTCTGGGTCGATAAGGCACACCCCGTGCCTTGCCTCTCAGCCACAGAAATTGTGCTAGTGTCTGAGCCTCTGTTCTTGACATTAGTCAGAGCTTTTCTTCCTCTCCCCACTGATCTGTGACCCACCCACATCCTCTTCATACCTTCTCTAAAGGGGAGAGGATCATATAGACACCCCACTCCTGGCTTTAATGACAGAAGCCTTCAGAAAGTGAAGGCATACATCTGACACAGGCTTTCCAAATTCTCTAGGGATGCGGGAACAGATGCAGTACCAATGCAGCATGACCAAATCCAGCAAAAAATACAGCCCCAACAGGATGCAGAGTTGCAAGAGCAATCCAAATCAACCACCCACAGGCAGAAAGACCCCACCTGGCATAGGCGCCACACGGGCCTCTCCCGGAAGCCCCTCCCTGGCTGGACCACAGGAGCCCAGAGCTGAAGCCTAGCCTGGAGGCAGTCACATTCCCAGGCTCTGCCCACCCGCCTTGGGGATGAGCTCTACCACTTTAAAAACGGGTCCTTTCTTTTTTTTTTTTTTTTAATATTCAAGAGGACTAAGAGTAGAACTGCTTAGTCCTACAAATTTGGAACCCAAAATACAATAAAAAAAGACACTCCTAAGAAGGACCCACTGCTCTGCCAATGTCTTGGATAACTGACACTTTTTAGTCATTCAGCGCCGTTCTCCTTAGTCTGGCCCATTTCTCCCTCTTAAGAACACACCTTCTGGCTGCCCCTTGCCTTCCAGAAATGGTGACATGGGGGCGGCTCCTCAGACTTTATATCCAAGGACCGGCCAAGGATACAGGGAATAGAAAGTGAAGTGAACGTACCTGGGCTAGGCAGTGAGCAAAAATACACCACAGACATCTCCCTAAAGTAGGACTGACACGTAAGAGACCAACCACTACAACTGGGGAAGCCAAAAAACTCAGTGAAGTACTTTCTGTCCTTAAATATGAGTGATGGTGGGAACGCGCCAGTGAGCCTCCACACAAGCCTTTCCATGCAGGTCCAGAACGCTTGGGAAGGGAGGTACTAGCACTGGTCACTGGTGTTTTTATCCCTCCTTGAAAGGGGCTGCTTTAAAAGCCACATCGTGTTGATGACGGCAGAAGTGATGGGGAGTGGTACACATTAATTTCAGTGGCTCCTCACCCCTTCAATTTCCTATGTGAAGGCCCACTGAAGTCTGAAAAGAAACATTTACAGAAGCTTCCTTGGCTCTGTGGCTCAGCCCTTATTAGCATGAAGACCTGGGATGGCAAGAGCATTCAGAGCGACAAGGACTTGGGGACACAAATATCTTCTAGTTAAACTTGTTCTCTGAATAGAGGGGAGTAGCTGCATATTTATGGGGCACCCAAATGTACCAGGACTGGGTAGGAGGCAGTCATTTTAAAAGCACCAGGAAAAAGCATGTAACAAGAGAGCTCTCCCCCTCCCCTGGTACCTTTCTCTCGTGCCCCAGTCCCACGGCAACAAACAGCAGACATAGTGGGAAAAGGCGATCTGTGAAGCTGGTCCTCAGCAAGAGACCCTGCTTGTATCCAAGAGGAAGACAAGTAACCTTCCTTCTTCTAAAAATCCTAGGGAAAACCCACACATATAATGAATTATTCACAAAGGCTGAACCTAAAAATGAGAGAAGGAGAGATACAGAGAGATGGAAAAGGGACAGAGGACTGCACAAAGAGAAATCTCTCTCCTTGAATAAAAGGTTATTCCTTACACTCACATCCAAGTTCCCTCTTTGATGTGTGTGTGGTCACTAATAAACAAACTAAGATCAGCAGAGGGGCCTATGGTGGCTGGCTTCCACGGCTGGGCTTTGGAGACCCGCAGCTTCCAAGGCAGATCTGCAAAGAATAAAAGGGAGGCGACTAGGCTGCTGGTGGGACCCAAGGAGTCAAGGGTTTGCAGGAGTTCTGACAGCTTAGCAAATCTTGGCTCTGTTCTATTTTAACTAAGAACATGAAGATGGAAGGAAACCAGATGTTCCTATAAAGTAGGGGGAAAGCGGCAGAGTTGGAGAGGGAAGAAACCCTACGTTTTATACAGCAGCAGCTAAAAAGAGATCAGCAATTCTGGATGGAGCTAATAATTCCCAAGTCTGGATCTCTCAGAAGATCAAAAGACCTGTTCTCATTATTTCCCTCCTCCTCCTCGAATTCGTAGTGTGCCTTCCACCTATTGCAAGGAAAACAAGCAGAGGGAAGCGGAGAAATGGTGACATGAAACCAACAGACAACACCATCACGTCCAAGATATTTTTGTCTCCATCCTTCAGTTATTTCATTTCTGTCAAACTCCTTCACTCCAGCTTGCTTTCCAGGCTGCATCCCAATTACAACTGGTCCCCACAACAAGTCAAAGCCTGGTTTCCGGAGGAAATGTTACCCACACCTCACTTCAAAGACAAAGCCAACGGACAATTTGGAGACTGTCCTGAGAGCCTCAGAAAATGAAGACCTTTCTCCAGCAGCCACAGGGCAAGTTACAGCCACTATGGGCTGCGCTGTCTGCATCTGTGCCCAGGTACACAGAAGATGCGGAGTCTTTCTGCATTATGTGATCATAGGACATAATTACAGACTTTGTCCTTGTTAGCTGCCACCCTCTGCCCTAATCAAGACCCTCTGACTCATGATCCATTAGCTTACATCAAACCTGAAGTTCTTGCCAAGATTACAGTCTACTATCCTGCAAGGTGCTGTATCCTTATAGGCAACCAGAGCAGGAGAAAAGTTTATGCCAAAATGGGAGATGTGAGAACTAAAGCTTTCAGTAATCCTCACCAAAACCCTCCAAAATAAATAGGCAATTTACAATGGGAAATCCACCGTAAGAAAGCACATAACCTCTGACCCAGAGCCAAAGTCCTTTGAGGCTACAGTGAAATGCTCTGCAGCAAGAAATCATGGATGAATATCTACAAGTTCATTATAATGAGCTTTCAACAACGCAGTGGCTGCAAACACATTTGATCTTCCGACTTCAGACCTTGTACATTTCTGCATGAAACACGTGATCCGCTCCTGAGAAGACCCACATCGTGGCGGGAGGGGGGGACTCTCCTGCTCTCCATCAAGGGCACAGAGTCCACAAATCAGATATCCCATTTCCTCCCCTCATCTGCTGACCTAAAAAAACACCAACAAGTGTGGGGCATCTCACAAACCATGAGGGAGACTTTGCATGTGTCCACAGAGTAACTCAGCCTGGGCGTGGAAGGGGGAAAGCTGGTAAGCTTACGGCACAGTGAACCTGTGAGGACAATCAAAGCAGCCAACTCCCTGAGGAAAAGAGAATCCTCTTGTCATTATATCTATTAGATGAGCAAGAAAGAAATAGTGGCATCATATAAAATGTAATATCACATTTTAAATCCGATTAGCATTTGCAAAAAGGTTATGGTATCCACTGCAGAAAAGAGTGCCATAAGAAAATAAAATTATCTCCCTATGCAGATGTAGCTTCCAAGAAAAATGAAACACATTCAGAGTGGGCTGTAACTTACCACCATCTTTCATGCCAAATCTGGGTTATCTTGGGCATTTCTTTCCATAGGAACTAGACTTTCCCTCTTAAATAATTGGAAAAGATTGACCCTCCCACCCACCCAAGACAGAGGGTCCTACAAGTATAAATTAAATAATTCCTTTCCCTGAACTGATCTTTTCAGGCCAATTTGTTAAAGACCAGTATTACGCAGTATGAAGAGAAGCTAACATAGCACACAGAAGTGCTCATTTCCCCCTAGCTCCACAGTGACTTTCTACAGCCCATAAAAGATGTATATGCCTCAAAGACGTAGCGCACAGATAATCAAAGTCCTTAAGCATGTTACATGTTCATATGTCAGTTCAAAGCAGGTGGTCTTAACCCATGTCCTGAACAATCTTCCCTTTTTTTTTTTTTTTTTTCAAATATCCAGCCCTTAACAAACAGTAGAGAAGTACTCCCCAGACTTTAATGTCCATACTAACCACCTGGGATCTTATTAAAATGCAGATTCTGATTCAGTAAAATCTGAAGTGGGGCTCTGAACTGTTAACAGGATTCTGAATTTTTAACAGGCCCCCAGGTGATGGGGATGTTGCTCTTTGCTCTCTTTAAGAGGCAAAAACCTAGAAGACCTAGTTGACCTAGAACTAAGACCCCTCCCTTCAGGCATACTGAAATTTCTGAAGGACCCTGTTAAAATAATAGCTAGTGTTTACTGGGGAATTAGGCAATGTTTTAGGAACCCAACATATTTTAGGTCATTTAATTCTCCCACTAACTCATGATTATCACCCTCATTTTACCGGTAAGGAAACTGAGTCGCAAAGTAAAGAAGTAACTTTTCAAGGTCACAGAGCTGGGGAAGAAACTGGGATGTGAACTCAGCCAGGTTCCCGAGTTTCCTGGTAACCACTGCTCACACTGACTCCCAGGAAGGAAAAGGGAGAGATCTCCGGAAGCTGGATGTCTAGGTAGGACGGAAAGTGAGACTAGGATCTCAGATGCAGTATTAGAGAAGACGCAGAACCCACGGAAGCGCAATGTTTCCACATGGTCACCACCAGAGGCAACATATATTTGTCAGTCAGTCACATTGCACAGCGAAGAGGAAAAAAAGCAAACATGGTGTATTTTAAATTTTCTAACCGGGCTCCTCTACACACCTTAGCAGGTGTTCTCTGAACACTGTTACAGTAGCCTACGTGCTGTAGAACCGCTGTGAAACTTCCAGCTACGGGGACAGAAGAGACCCCCGGGACCCGGTTCTCAGCCCAGGCACCGAGCATGACGCTGAAGTCAACTCCCTATTCTCTCCTTCGGCTCTCTTGGGTCCATGCGGACCAAAGACAAGGAAAGGGCGGGGTAAAAACCACTGTCGCACCTTGCGCTCGCAACCCCTGGTAGAAAGGCGGCGTCTTTGCAGCGGAAGCGAAAACGTGAAAAGCGCCCGACCGCTTGGTCTCCGGGTCTCTGAACCGCTTTTGATTTCCCAGCCCCGGAGCCTGGGCCCCGCCGGCTGGAAGAGCCCGAAGTGCCGAACCCGCGGATCGCGGAGCCGCGGACGCCCGGGGAGTTTGGCTGGCGCTGTCCTAGGTGCCAACGATGGCTGCTGGCACACTTTGCCACCCGCGGCGTGGCTGGGCGGCTTTGTCTACCGCAATGAAACCGAAGGGCGCCTGAGTAAGCATGCCCCTAAGAGAGGGGCACAGTAAGGCAGCACCTGGAAGGTGGGAATTTTAGAGAATTGTACAAGGCGGATGGGGGAGCGGGGCCCCGCTGGAGAAATCGGCAGAGCTCTGACCAGAGGACTGTTCGCAGTCCAGACGCAGCGGGCTACATAATGAGATCTGTCCGCTTTGTGCAGCACACCGGCAGGCGGGACTGCGGGGACCGGACCCTTCCTCCTCCCCAGTACCCCCACCCTAGACGTGTTTAACTCCTGCGGGCACAGAGTGACCCCAATCACTCTGTGGGGGCGGGAGGAGGAGGGGAGTGCAAGGAGGAGAGAGGAAGCCCAGCCAGAGGTGGTTGTGGGAGGATTTGAGCAGCAGCAGCAGGAAGAATATCTGCTTAGAGATGCTCCTTCGTTTCTAATGAGGGGTGCTGCCTAGAAGCACCACGCGCCAGCCAATGGCAGTGCTGCTGAGGCAGGGAACTAGGGAGGAAGGAGGGGAAGGCCAGATACTGGGGTGGGGGTAGTAGGGAGATGCCCAGGCCCTGGGGGAAGCGAGCCACGTGCCTCACTGATACTAGAGACCCAATGCAGCTCCAGCTGCTTCACTCGCTGCTGCACACCTGGAAGGTGGGGGTGGGGAAAGAGGAGGATGGAGAAGAAGAGGAGGGGCCTCCTTTGCAGGTGCATCCTTCCCAAGAAATGTCTTTCCATAAGCATCAAAGTCCCATGTCTCCAAACCTACCCCCCCATATTTAACACCAACCCCATGCATGGCTTGCTTCCTACCAAGCACCCTCCCCACACCCACCAACCCGCAATTCCTAAAGACCTTGCCAGATGCCCAAATTCTTAGTCAAGAACAAGGCAGCGAGATGCCTAATCAGCAGCCTGCATTTGGTGCACTTGATTGAGCCTGCAAAGGCTCCTTGGATGCCTGTTCACCCCGACACTGCCACCATCGGAGCCGCCCCCACCAGCTCTTTGTGGAGAGCAGTTCCTTTGGAGGTAGGGAGAGACAGATTGCTTGCACACCCCTGGGCTCCGCTGATGCAGCCCTCAGCTCAAGAATTCAGGCCCAGCCGATCAACCTGAATCTTGGGTGCTCAGCTGGGTGAAACATTCAGAGGCGGGGGCACCCAACCTCAGGCTAAGAAAACGATGAGCTCGGATGAGCTGTTCTTCTTTGGCTGAGAAGAGAACTCCAACTCTGAGCCGTCTGGGCTGTATCATTAGAGATTGCCTCCGCTGACACATTCATTCACTCCACTCTCAGTGGAACTTAAACTCAGTCCCCAGAGTTAGCTGGATCCCCAGCCAAATGACTGCTTTATTTATCCATTTGTCTATTTGTCTACAGGGTTTTGGCCCAGACTCTTGAAGCTTCTGAACTGATAAATCCCCCAGGGAGCCTTGACTTCCTCATAGGCAGAGTGCGGATGTCTCCCTAGCTGGTGGGGATGGGGACAGAAGGGGTGGCTTTGAGAGAGGAAAAGGGGGAGTGAGTATGAAAGAAAACCATAAGATTAGGGGCAACCCATTCTACGTGAAGGGCCTGGGGGCCTGGGAATCAGACAAAGCCCAGCCCAGAAAGGGGCAGACACAGCAACACCACGCACTCAGGGACGCTACAGAGCTCCACATAGGAAATATCAAAAACCAAAAGTCTTACCTTGAAAAGCACTAGTGCACACACTGGCCTCTACAGCACCAAGCTTGCCCTTTAGGCACACCGGAGTAAAGAGTGCACTTCAGCAAAGGGGCAAACTGGCACCAAGAAGGGGATGGGGGATAAATCCCATGCTAGATTTCCCCCCTAACCCAAACAAATGCAAAGGGGGAGAGGGGATTTATGGTGGGCAAGAAAGGATATGGCCAATCGATGAGCTTCTTGGCGTATTTCCTGACAATGTTATCTTCTCCGAAGATGAACAGGGATCTGTTGACGGTGAAACAGTTCTGCCGGACGGGAATGGGGTTGTACAAAGCCATAGTCCGCGCCCTCTGCGCTTTCGACTGCTTGTAGGCGGCCGCCGGCCCCGAGGCCGGCACCGGGGTTCCTTGCCGGTTCCTGCTCTGGTCCGAGTCTCCATCGCCCGACCCCGGCCTGCCGACCACCGCCTCCCCGAAGCGAGCCATCCTGAAGTTTAAACAGACAGAAGACACACAAAGGTGATCGCGGCCGAACACCCGCACACAGCAACAAGCAGAAAGACACACGGAGACTCAGAGCCGCATCCAGATGAGCGCGGGGACCACCGCCTCCGGGGAGCCTCGCGAGCTCTTGGAAGAGGCGGCAGCAGCAGTCCCGCCGCTCCGAACTGTTGAATCTTTAAATACAACCTCTACGAAGCTCCATTCCTCAAGAAGGAGAAAAACGGGGGGAGGGCTTGGGGGTGCTCAGTCTCTGAAGGCAATTTTTTTTTTTTCAAAATGCCAGTGTGTGGTGGCATTCGGGGACTGAAGAGGAGAGGGGTGGAGTAGGCTGCTCTTCAAACATAGCTCATCTTCTGGCAGACGCACCACCTAGTTCTGCAAGAGAGGCAGGCACCGGCCCGCTAGGTAACAGTTTGGTGATTTATTGGGGGTGGGGAGTGGGGAGGAAAGGAAAAATGAAAACAAAAGAACTTTAAATTTCAAAAAAAAAAAGGACGGGGTTACGGTGACATGCTTTGTAACGCCAGCCCCAGCAAGTCCATCTAAGAAATTCCACAGCCAAGACTTGGGTCTTTAAATCTGCCAGCACAGACGCATCCAAAGGTTGACAGAGAGGGAGGGGGAGAGCGGTATTGAGGTTCCTGCGCAAACCGCAACGCCCAAAATATCAAAATAAGAAGTCCATCCGGCCGGAGAGGGACAAACGACTTCAAAGCTCCTGTGCTTGGGATAGAAGTTGAGCAGGATCCAGAGAGCAGCGAAGCCCGAGTGCCAGCATCCTGCCGGAGCGCTCGCCGCCGCCACCGCCACCGCCTCCCCGGATCAGCATGCAACAGCGATCCGCGGCTGCGCCGGGGCGAGGGCGGGAGCGGGAGCGGGAGCGGGCGGGCGGGCAAGCGCCTGGGCGAGCGCTGGGGCGAGGGAGGAACAGGTTGCAGGCGAGCCCAGCGGTGGCCTGGCACGGGAGATGACCAAGGACCGAACTTCCTCCGGAACGGCTCGGTTTCTTCTGCCACCCGGACAGCCCCACTCCGGGGGAAGCAGAGGAGAACGTGGGGAAGGAAAGGGGAAAGCGAGGAAGGGAGAGCAAGCGGAGCGCAGAGGCGCAGCGAGGCGCGCGCCGGAGCGCCAGGAGAAGCGGGGGCGGGGCCGGCGAGGACAGGAGGGGCGGGGATGGAGCCGGAAGGACCCCGGCCGACCGCGGCTGCAGGGGCCTGGTGAGCGAGGCTAGTTTGGCTTATAGATTTCTTTAGCCAGAGGGCAGGGGGCCGCCGCTGCAGAGTGTCCCCAAGTAACGCCGAAAGGAGAAAGGCGGGCGCAGCTGGCGGCGCGGCACAGTCCCCGCAAGAGAGCCAAGCCCAGGCCCGGCGGGGGCGCACACGCACGCGCGCACGCACTCGCGCCTGCCGTCCCCGCCGAGGCAACCGCCGGTGCTGTGCCCCGCGCAGTGCCTGCCCTGGAGGGTAGTCAGTCTCCAAGGAGCGCTGCCCAGGGATTTCCGCGGAAAAGGCAGCACCCTCTCCCCACCTCCCCACTTAGCAACCCGCAGGCCCCGCGAGGCACGCTAGGACCTCTGCGGGCTCCGCACTCTGGTGTGAGTGCCAGCTCCGCGTGGGAGCTTCTGCCCTCCCCCTGCAAATGCGATCTGGGGCGGCCTCTTGGGCTCGGCTCTCGTGGAGCCCTGCGCATCCATTTCTGGAAGAGTGATCCAGATACTGGGGCCGTAGATGGTGAGTTTGGGGCTATAACGACCTTTCCCAAAGTGTTAGCAATGAGGGGGAATCCTCCCACCCCTTTTGCCCACAAATCCGCTCCACTGACTTCCTGAAAACCAATCCATTAATGAAGAAAAAAACCAATTAGTATCTGAGCTGCGTAAATGGGAAGGGTGGACTCCGAGACCTGGAGAAAGAGTCCCTAGGTTTGGTGACCAAGCCCTTCTCCACAGGTGACTCAGTGGTTTGAACTGAGCACAGGACCAGCCACCCGCTCCTTGTCTACACTTTCCTCCTTTTTCCAGTGCTAGGCTCAATACGGCTCTATCCAGCTCCTTCCACCTGAGCAATGTTAGAGAAGGGGAACGGGGTGGCTGAGGAAGGACACAAAGAGTCTGACCAAAACCCGGAGGCTGGAAACCATGGGTGAGTGTGGATTCACGCGTGTGAAAGGCAGTGTCTGTGTGTGTGAGAGATTAACTGATGGGAAGGGTGATGACATCTGAGCGAGAGGCACGTGTGTTCCTATGTATATGTGTCTATGTGTGGGCAAGGCCACGTGAGCACTGACACAGGTCTGTGTGAGTGTACATGCGAAGGGAAGTCCTCTGGGTACTGGAACTCCAAAGGAACGGAGACACTGTGCTGCCCTTGGGACGGCATGTTGACCTCTAGATTCAGGGCAGCCCATTTCAGGCCAGCTGACTATGCAAGGTGTGTCCACTCTAATTGGGATTTTGATTACACATTACCTACCTTACTGTGTCATTCTACCTCCCTTAACTGGAGGGAACTTTTCTGTCTGGATACCTCATCAGAAGCGAAAGGGAAGGCAGTACTGTGACCCACGGGCCCCGTCAGCCTGTGTAGTCATTCGCAAGGGTCCTAAGTGGCTGTCTCACTAAGGCTGTGAACTGCAGATTAGAAGGGGCTTGCAGAAGTGATCAAACCCATGCTTTCAGGCAGGATTGTAATCCGGAGCACAAAATTCCCTCACATCCATCATCCGATAAATATTTTTGAGCACCGGGCACTGTTGGCACTAAGGGTGCCAAAGGAACAAAATAGGTGACAAAAAAAAAAATGTGTCTTCTTGGATTAAATTCCATTCTATAACCTTACCGGCCAGAATGCTTGATAGATCTCATTCTCACACGACAACTTCACCTCTTTTTCTGGGTCCAGGCCTTAGCAGGCGTCAGAGTGGTATGCCTGTTTGTTCCTGCTCAGAGGAAGCGGGGCTCTCTAAGCTTTAGCTCCTGGTAGAGGTTCTTGGAAGATCTGGAACCTCCAGATCTGGGTCTTCAATGCCACCCACTCGGCAGAGAGGCGGTACTAAGTCCCTTCCCTCTCTCTACAGTGTCCTGTGTGGCTGTTGTAATTCTTTAAAGACCTAGGTTTTCCCAAGACAGACTGTTACACTTGGAAATGTGAAGACCCCATGGAGTTGAGGCTTGCCCCCTGAAGAGACAGGAATCACTAATGCACAGGCTGGAAATAATGTAGACCATGCTGGAGAGTGTAAGTACCTCTGTAGGGAAGTTATAAATGGGGAATTTGGGGGGGGGGGGGAGAGCCGAAGAGGAAAGAGGCTAACATGATGGCATGAAAGTCTTTGGGAATTGACTTGATCTAAGGACAGTAATGGTGGGAGGCCGGCATCCTCTCATATTCTCCCACCACCATCATCTCGAACACCATCCCCCACCCCACACGCACAGCTCTTCAGAACCTGGAGATCTAAGAACGTCTCTCATGCTCTCTAATGCTCCTATTCTCCCAGCCCCCAGAGGGCTAGAATTTTTTAATGACTGAAAAATATTTCCTTTGTGTTCAATAGTTTTCGGTTTACAAAAACCTCACAACAAATCTCTGAGATCAGCCTGGCAACCCAGGTGTGATGACTCTGATTTGATGGGCAAATTAGCAGAGCTTCAGAAACCTTAAGTCATTTTCCCTGGGCTTCTAAGAGATCTTCAGACTGCCACTATATGTCTCTTCCTAATAACCAGTCCAATCTCTGGTGGATGGTAACAATGTAATTCTAAATTGTTCATTGTCAAGAGAAGAAACTATACAATCATGCAAAACCTATGAGAATCCTATGCTTACTGTCCTCAAATTGAATTTGATCAGTAGCCACATGCCCCTGGGGCCATGCTGGGAAGAAGCTAAGCTAGGAACACAATGTACTGCCCTCAAGATCCAGGAGGATCCTTGGAAAAAACTGGAGGTCAGGTCATTGCCATAATGCTCTTCATGAGGGAACTTGGTGGGCATTCTCCTAACAAGTGTCCCTCCTTCCAATGTCTTCTTAAAGACCCACATATGGAAATGCAGAAAATCAGCATTATGGTCATAACTCTGATTGGAAACCTGTTTCCTAAAATCCCTTTCCAGCCCATGAGGGACAGTAGCCATATTTCCCTGTTGTCAGAGCACCATCTACTGGTCACTTGTGAACACGTCACCGTGAGCCCAGTACCTGGCAGCCCAGCACACTTCACAACCTAGACAGGCTAAAGAGGTGACTTCTTGTCACCAGCTCTCTACTCCCCTGTGGAACTTTGTGGAGGTCCAGGCCCAAAATTTCACCACATTGCAACTGTCCCATCTCACAGTACTTGGAAGGTACACCCCCAGACACTGGGCACAAGGTCAACACGCGCACACACACACATACACACACACACACACACACACACACACAGATTCACGCACAGTTAACATGGTGCAACCAGATGGTTTTCTGCATGCATGCTTTTCTGCAACCAGTGGCCTGCAAACTAGAAACCCAAAAGGATCTGAGGAAGCAAGTGAAAAACTTTCCTAGATTAATCCCAACCAGATGATTTTATTTCAGAGCATTCACCCTGTAGCCCCTCACCTCCAGTGTCCCATACAAAATGCAGGCAGGAGGGAGGGCAACTGGTACCCTCCAGTCTACTCTGGAAAGGGAATGAAATCAGTTGGCTGAACCACCCCCGCCCCAGACCAGGGGCTACAGTTTATACTAAGCTGGACAGACATGAGCAGCATGAGTGGAGAAGTACTTATCCTATTACCCTCATTCATAAAGCTCTTCCCAGATCTGTCAGGCCTTGGGCCATCTCTGCATGAGATTTCAGTCACTGCAGTCTGCAAATCTGGCCTCATCCAAAAAGCATGTGCCCCTCCCACCAGCCTGGCTTCCTCATCCTCCCTCCCCCACTGCCAGTTACACTCCTATAGCTTATGGTTAAGCTATCAGAGCCCCTTTTGTTCTATTTTCCCCCTGTTGAGCTTTTCCAAGAAATAGACTCTTATGCAAAGCAACTCTAAGGAACAGAATGCAGAGAGGATTTGGGAGTGGGTTCTTAAGAAAAAAGTTGGCAGGAGACCATGTGCAAATTCACTGCAGAGCAGAGGAGCATTATGGCGATGTAGACATCTTGGGAATCTGGTGGCTTCCACAATACCTTTCAGCCCTTACTTGGGTGAAAACATAACTCTACATCCTTATGTAATGTCCATCCCTAGAAGCAGCATTTCTCAAACCTATGCCTGAGAAACCCCACAGCTCTAACACTCGACCGGCTAACTATAGATGTGCAAATTTTGCCTAAAAGATGTTTTTAAAACCATTCATTTATGACAACTCAATATTTCCTGGGTGCCAACTGTGATAATGTTATCTCACTGCATCTCTGCTACAGTTCTGTGAGGCACATTCTATTATCCGAGGTGCAAAGGACTGGGGACTTGTCCAAGTGCACAAGGCTAAGGAATAGCAGGGCGGGGTCTCCTGGTAATAAGGTCAGGACGCTAGACAATCCGTGGCCACTATTAGCATAGTGCATGTCAAAATAATGTTTTCCTTGCTTAAGAGTCCAGGCGAAGGCATGATCTCGGACCTTGGAGAGGTGAGGTGTGACCCTGAGCCAGAAAGCCTCCCAAAGTGTTCAATTTCAAAGAAAGCACACCACCTGTCTCTGGGCTCTTATGAAGACTAAGTCAGTCAATATGTGTAAGGCTCTTAGAACATTACCTGGCATACAACAGGCTCCACGTATGTGTTTGTTAAATGCATTTCAGCAGTGGTGGCTATGACCACAGTACCACGTAACAAACCACGTATCAGGCAGCTTTCTACTTTGGAAAGTGGACGGCGGACATGTGGCCAGGGATGACTTCGGTGTTTATGGGGTGGACAGAAGAGCAGAGAAACATAAGTGTCTGAGACTTGGTCAGAAAGACAAATGGGGGAAAAGAGAAAAGAAAGAAAAACATTAAAGACCACAGTCCTAAGAGCCCAAAGACCTTGGTACCTGGGGCAGATCTATGTTTATTTATTCATTCATTCATAAGCCCATTTCATGCTCATTTAACCCTTTTAATGTGCCAGGCATTTTTCTCAAGATTCTGAGGCTCCAGGATAAATTAGACATGGCCACAGTTAAGCCTCTGAGAGCTTACATCTGAAGAGAGACGAGGGGGAAAACATACCCATGAAGGGCTCTGATACGAGGCAGAACATAATGTGCACCCCAGTACACTTGATCTTAGCCAAAAGGCTGAGAAGCGATAATGTGCACCCCAATAGTGTACACAGTAAAGGGGAGAACGGAGATGGGAGATATCCCCTCTGATTGGAAGCAGCCAGAAAAAGGAAAGAATCAGGGAGATCCTTTGAAAGAGAGGGTGCCAGAGGTGGCTAGAAGCAGCGGGGAACAGCAGCATGGAACACGAAAGCCTGGGCTGTGAAGGGAATGCCAGGTGCAGGGGACTGATTAACCAGACCGTATGTTTATTGCATTTCTGTGTATCTAGAATCTTAAAAATTCTAGTAGTACCCCTTCAATCCTTATTTCTCCCATAAGGTCACTTTTCAACGTGGACAAGAGTCAAATATATTCAGCCTAACAAACATTAACCCTTATTGGGAAAGTCCTTTTGGAGCTTCAGTGTTTAGCCCTAGACATCAAAGGATCCCCTGCCCCACTGCTGCACCTCAACACCCATCCTCTGGGTCCAGCCTTGCTTCCTGGTTGAGGCCAAGTGCAGCAGCAGGACGGCTCTGCAGAGCTCCAGCTCTGACTGGTGGGGGTGAGCGGAGGATGCATGGGCATCTAAGGGTGAGAACAACCGGCGGAAGCACGCCCATCCATCCACCCCCTTGGCCTCTTGACTCAGAAAGCAAAATATAGCCCACACAGTGTAAAGCTTGCTCAGCCTGGGTGGGTTCAGTCTGATTCATTCATTCAGCAAACATCAAATGAGCACCTTCCATGTGTCAGGCATGATGTCAGGTGTTAGAGCAAAGGAGGCAGTCCCCGGGATGAGCAGGTGCCTGAGCTTTAACCTGAACTTGCTGGTCTTAATCGATCCCCCACACTTCACTCTTGAAGTCAGTGTCCCGATAGCAGGAAGAGCAGCCCATGGCTGAAACAAAGCCTAGAGGAGCCCTGATGGTCCAGAGAAGGGAACTCAGTCCCACCACACCCACCAGTCTTGTCTCTTACAGGACTCTTTGGGTTGGAATCATCAGCAGAGTAAGCCACCACCTGTCCATCACCACACCCTTTCTCTCCCACTCTCTCCTACACTGAGCAGCTGGTTACACCCACCTGGTATAAAATAATCAGAGTGAATAAGGCATTCCCATATGATATGGACTTAAGGCCAGTTTTGAAATGTGCACCTGGGCAGGCCATGTGCTGGTTCTGCCCCTTCCCCTCCCCTAAAACTATACTAAGACCTCCACTGACCTCCAATGGTCCTTGTTTCCCCCTCTTTTTTCTCCTTGACTGCTCTGTAGCTTCTGCTACCAATGACCCTCCTCCTTCTCAGAGTTCCCTTCTTCTAGCATCCCACCTCCCACTTTCTCACGGTCCATTGCCTTTTCCTGCTCCTTTTATCTCCCTCTTTATTGTGGGAGTCCCCCAGGGGCTGTTCTTAACCCCTCATCTTCTCTGACATCTCTTCTTTTCAGGGTCACTTTCAACCAACCCCCCTGCCTCCACGTCTAGTCTCAGCCTGACTTTTCCACCTCATTTTCAGATCCAAATGTCCAACTAAGGACTGTCCACCATCTCAAACGCAATTGGCCTAAAAGTGAATTCACTGTAATTCCTTTGAAACAATCTCCCCTTCAAAAATTCCAGTTTCTACTGAGGTGACATCATTTTCCCTTGCCAGTCACTTAATTTCAGTGGTTCCTTGATGCCTAAAAATGGCCAAACTCCTTAGCCTGATGATCTAAATTCAACCTACCCTTCTAACATCATCTTCAAATGTACCATAGTATCAACAAAGTTACAACATGTCACACCCACTCCTGCTCAAAGTACCTGATTCAGACTGACCCAAGAACATCCTCCCTCTTTTTTTTTAAAGATTTTATTTATTTATTTGACAGAGAAAGATCACAAGTAGGCAGAGAGGCAGGCAGAGAGAGAGGAGGAAGCAGGCTCCCTGCTGAGCAGAGAGCCCATTGCAGGGCTCCATCCCAGGATCCCCGGGATCCTGACCCCAGCCAAAGGCAGAGGTTTTAACCCACTGCGCCACCTAGGCGCCCCCAACATCCTTCCTCTTTTCTGCTTCTCTGACTCCTAGGTATCCTTCAAGGTGTGGTTCAGTTCAATTCTACCTCCTCCACGAAGCCTTCCATAACCTCTCCAATTCTATCTGTGACCTCTGCCTCCTATAAACTCACAGAACTTCGTGTCATTCATAAAGCACCTTGTTTACTTTCTGTCATTGTTGTCATGGGTATAACTTCACCACTGCATTCCTACTTTACTTCTCAATCATGTCTGCCTTATCTTCTTCACTATGGTGTAAGCTTCTCAAGTGTAAAGGACATACCTTCCCCTTGTTGTATTACCTGGAGTATCTGCATTATGTTATAACAGCCCTTTACTAAAAACATCATCAATGAATGAAACATGGAGTCTCCTGCAACTTTTTTTTTGGTGAAAAAGAGTTTTAGCATCAACTGGTTAGCAGGTTCCTGTCACAGAGGCTGCCCTTCTCCTAACACATTCTGGCTCTAACTCTGAGTCTCTGCTCTGTTTTCCTGCTGTTCTCTCTGGGTTGAACATTCATCCTCCCCTGCCTCCCTCTCCTTCAAGGGATCAGATGACTCCCCTCAGGAACTTCACCAGCACAATAACCTCACCCTCATTTTATCAATCATCAAATTATAGTGTTCATTCTCTTATGAGGAATATCTTCGCTCTTTAAAAATATAAGTGAAATAGGATTTGGGGAATCACCTATTTTAAAAAAAAAAAAAAGACATTCAGACCCCCCACATAAAGAATATTTTCAGATCTCTTTTCACAGAATATAAAACAGAAGAATAAACCTCTGCTTCAAAAAAAAAAAAAAAATCTTGGGGCACCTGGGTAGTTTGGTGGGTTAAGCCTCTGCCTTCAGCTCAGGTCATGGTCTCAGGGTCCTGGGATTGGGCGCCACATTGGGCTCTCTGCTTCGTGGAAAGCCTGCTTCTCCCTCTCCCTCTGCCTGCCGCTCTGCCTACTTGTGCTCTCTCTGTCAAATGAATAAATAAAATCTTAAAAAAAAAAAAACCAACTATAGTCCTAAACTGGTTCTATCCCTTCTCTCTACAAAAAGGTAAATGTCATCTTTGGACTTCTTTCCCTTACAAAGAATGACATGTGGAAGACACACACACACACACACTTTTGTCTTTGTGCAAAGACACACACTCAATTCTGATGTGATCCCAAGTTCTGCCAGCCAACTGTGTAAACATATAAAGTAATCTTGCTATGCTGTTGGGAGCTTTCAGACAGGCCTAATACATTATATTTAAATGGGAAGAATTACAGGCTCTCTTGAAGATTTATAAATATTCCTAATGTGCCATTTAAAAATGGGAAAGGTAGAAATGTACTGCTCAGTCAAAAGAGAGAATTTCTGAAATACTCCTCTCTAAGATGCTCAACTAGCCAGCTCCTCGGACACACACACACACATAGATGCACTCATCACACAGTACTTTCCCTTACAGATTGGGTCCTGGGTTGTGTTTTGGGCTTTTTTTTTTTTTTTTTTTTTTTACATAATCCTCCTTCACTCAGTCACATTCTTCAAAAGATTTCTGCCAGATGTGAAGGAGTCAAGTATTATTAATATAATAACCTAATAACCCAAAGCTTCCTATTATGCTATTTTTTCCTTCATTAAAATAATGTCTATTCTCCAGTAGGTCATGGTTTGATATTGTAAATTCCAGGACTATTAAAAAAAAAACCCAAAAGGAGAAAAATGGACATGACTCAAATAAATAAAGAATAATTATCAAAAAGAGTCTAGGCAATCTGGCCAATAATATTAATTGTAACAGGTATTCAATACTTATTATTTAATTAGGCACTGCTCTAAGCCCTTTACTTTCCTCATTTCTGAGACTAATCCTGTGTGGTAAGTACTATTTTAATCAGCATTTTATAGATAAAAAAGCAAAATTGGAAGAAACTAAATAATCTCCCTCAAGGTCAGAAAGGTGGTGAAAGACATAGCAGAAAGTCAACCCTAGGTCTGTTTGACTCCAAAATCCATTATCTTAACCACCCTAGTGTGGAGCTTCTCACTGATACGATTCAGAGAGATTTGGGCTAGTCACCTTATTTTTCCTGACCCCCCTGCAGTTCCAAGATGCAAGAAAATATCCAGACACTATAGCAGGTCCCGGGGCGGGGGCGTGGGGGTGCTCAGAATAAGCGGGTCACAAGCGTACGAGACAAGACTTGCCCCTCAGCCTGGCTGGGTTTATGCCTGCATGTGCAAAAACTGACAACAGTAATAGCTGTCCTCCGACTCCCAGGAGACTACCGAGTCACCAGCTGGGACGACAGACTCTCAAGTGCCTTGTGTTCCAATACATGCTGGTGTTGTTAGTCTGACCTGCTGCTCCAGTCCCCCATTGCAAGGTCCCCGAGCAGCATGGGGCACCCCAAGGAGAACTGAGTCTTACTTCACAAGCTGTTTAAACTCTTCAAAACTTTTTAAAAATCCAGAGGGTATGCTGCTGTGCACAATCTACTCCTGATTGATGAACGTGGTTTTACACACACCATTTGCTTGTTTATCAATGAATGGCCAAATCTACCCTAAATGCCCCAGCCCCTGAGCCCCCTGGGTGGGGGGAGGGGCATCTCAGGCAGCTATTTGGAAAAGCCATCAGCCAAACTCTGGAGGGGTCAATAAGGGAGGAAACAAAGGGAGGGAGGGAGAGATGGTATCCAGCAGCAGAAAAGGAGGGTCTGCTCTCTTGCCGACCCAAATATTAGCCAGGGTCCTGTGTTCAGGGAATCCGAGGGTGGCACTATGCTAAGCTTACCATTCAGGAATATCGATCCTGATTATTAGGTCTGGTTTTCATTTTTTTATGAAAACTTCTGCTGCCAACGCATGCCACTGAAGGATTCAGCAAATTTAAATCCTCCTGCCTCTCAAACTTGTTTTCCTGCCTGCACTCCAGCAGGTAAGACACCCACAGACTCACGGTGCTCCGGGCTGTAGAATTCACAGGAGTCTATAATGTTCGGGTTATTTTTAAACTTTCAGGCCACTTTCCCTCCCCAAGAACAGCAGGCCTGCCATTTAGAACAGTGTTTAACCCACACCCCACCTGCTTTGAAACTTTAGCTCTTTGTATTCAAAGAAAAGAAGCAAGCCTTCCAGCCCGCACGTCTGCACACGCGTGCGCTCACACACTCGTGCACCTGAAACCTGGTGAGAGTCAGCGGCTTGCTGGGCTGCAAGACCCAGCTTCCCAAATGACGCTGAGATGGTGAAGGCTGCGTGCGTGAAAATGCTTTGTGAGCTTTGATTGTCACACCCTGGGGTGGGGGGGGGGGTCGTGGTTATATTTGCAGAGAGAGACACCAGGCATTACAGGGGATGTCCAAAGACAGCTTCCTACTTCCAAAAGGGAATGATACAGGGACAATCAAAGCATTCAAGGCCCTTCACAAGCATCCAGACAGAAGTCAGTGGACGGGCGTTAGGTATCGATTTTGTTCAAGTTCAGTACTTTTTTTTAAAAAGTGGGAAACAGAGGGAGAAGGGGAAAGGAATTCTGAAAACAACAGAAAAAGAAAAGAAAGTTTCAAAGCAGCGACAGTAACTAACCATTGTGGGAGACCTAACACAGCCCCGTGTACACGCCGCCCCACTCGACCTGTGCAAGAGCCTACAAGGTAGGCATTTGAGCTGCAACCACAGTTCAGAAGAGGCACCTGAGATCAGAGACACGGAGTCCCTAAATCAAGTTCGCACAGCGGATAGATGCAGAGCTAGCCCCGGGACCTCTGTGCCTAGTGCCAGAGGCTACATCCTACCCCACACCTCACTGGAACAGACAGGCTGAAGGAGCCGGTGTGGCCGGGCCCCCGAGGCTGGATGGGAATGGCAGCAAGGGCCCACACTGGAAGAGCTCAGAGTCGCTCGGAGTCAGCAAGGATCAAGGCTTGGGCACAGAGTCTCCTCCACAGCCAAACGTGAAAGGATGAAAAGCCTGGAAGCCACAGGCCTTGCAAGAGCTACAAACCCCAAAGCAGCCACTCGCCCCTCCAGGATGGCACAGATAACCTCAATCCTGGACGGTTCCCCAAATGCCTTCCCTTGGGTGGCATACCTCTCTGGGGCAGAGGCTACAGCTTCTATAATCCTACTGTTGCCGCGGTGCTCCCGGAACCTATTACAAACTAAGTCAAGCAGCTTTCTCTTGCAGCAAACCTTTTAACCAAAATTCCCAACACACGGGAGGGATGAGTCACCGGAGAGCCTCCTCTCCCGCTCCCTCTCCCTCCTCACCCTCTGGCTGAGGCACCGAGAAGTGATAAAATGATCAGGTGGCTCAACACTTTTACAGCTAAATGTATCCAAGGGCTTTTTAAAACCAGAGTCTGTTTCCCTGGAGGCTATTAGGGTGTGTACACATTCGGCTGCATCCGGGACTCAGCAGGAATCGCTTCTCCCCCCCAAGCCCCAGGAGCATTTCCAATCTATTCTCTATTCTCTCCAATCTATTCCAATCTATTCTATATCCAATCTATTGCCACCTCCCTCCCTGCCCCTTCCTCTTCTTCCTCACCTTTTCTCCTTCCACCTCCTGAATGAATGCATTTCCTACCTTTTCTCTCAGTCTATACTCTCTCCTGCTGATCTCATCCAGCTGGACGGCTGCAGCTCAAGCTACTATCCATGAGATGCCCAAATCTTTATCTTTGGCCCTATCCTTTTTAAAAAGCCAGGTACCACATTCACAACTTCTCAAGGGGCTCCCCCGACCAGGACAATCTGATGACTCCAAGAATCCGTCAGCTGGTTTAGAAACACATGCTCTTTCCCTCCACACCAACGCCTTCCCCAGTCTCTCCTGTCTGCAGCATCGCGGACTCCCCATAACTTGGGAACAAAACTTCGGATGCATCTTTGATTCTTCCTCCTGCCCACTTCCCACAGCAACCATCCCCCACACCCTGTCACTTTTTTTTTCTTTATTCCACTTTCATAATCTTCCTCTCTTTTCTGTTTGCACCGCCACCTCTCAAGTTCAAGACTTCATACCTACTCCTCCTCAGACGAAGATCTTCCTAATCCTTATTTCTCTTCCAGGTTCTACCTGGTTCAACAGTTCATCGCACAGCCCACCTCTGACCCTGCTCCTACACGTCAGTGGAATAAAATTCAAGAGTGTGTTCACTGTTGCATTGCCTGCATCTAGTACAGTGTCTGGTAAAAGGTCATTAAACAAATGTTCGGACTGAGTAAATAAATGAGTTTCCTAATGCCTACCAATATCACCAGGGAATCATGAGATCTTATAATCTTAGGGTTAAAAGCAAATCTAAATGTCATCCAATCAAAGTCCTTATTTTAAGGACCAGGACTGAACAGACTATTCAGCCGCCCAGTCCGTCTACACTCGCAGCAACAACGTCTCAGCAGCAGTACTCACTGTCTGCCCCAAGGCAGCAGGGATGCTCACCATCCCACAAAGGCACCTTGAACTAATCCTTCTGCATTTCATTTCTCATTCTTTCTTCCTTCCTTCCCTTACTTCCATAGCCGCCTGTCAAAAACCTAGATGGACTTGGGGCACCTGGGTGGCTCAGTCAGTTAAGTGTCCAGCTCTTGATTTTGACTCGGGTCATGATCGCAGGGTCGTGAGACTGAGCCCCACATCAGGCTCCAGACTGGGCCTTGAGTCTGCTTAAGATTCTCTCTCTCCCTCCTTTCTAACCACCTCCCTGTACTAGTTCATGCGCATGCTTAGTCTCTCAAAAAAAAAAAAAAAAAACCCAAAAACAAGAAAGAAAAAGAAAAAGCAATTAGGTAGAATTAAAAGCCCAGTTCATACAATATCTCCTCTAGGAAGCATTCTGTGATCCTACAACAAACCTGATCTCTCTCTCAAAGAACCTGTGGCACTTCATGTCCCCCTGCCTCAGATACTGGGGTGTATGGACCTCGTCTGCCCCACTACGGTGTGAGGGGCTTACATGTATGTATCCTTGTGTTTCCCACAGCAACCAATGTCTGTGCATGGTGGGTAACGAATACAGGTTTATGGAATGAACGAATGAATGTTAACTCTATGCAAAGCCAAGTGGATACAAACAGAACATGGGTGTCTTGGGACCCATGTTGAGAAGTTTGTGCAGGAAAAGCTAGAGCACTAAATCTGTCCTACAGACAACAAGTTCGGCTTGGGGAAAACGGTCCTCAACACTTTCCTCACAAATGCCAGGGGAATGTGCAACCGTAACATGATAAGAGAAGTGGCCCAGGACACGGAGGCAAGCACAGTGGTCACTGTGAACCTGCAAAGCTCAAAGCGTTTTAGGTACGAGATTTTGTTCTTTGGTAGAAAAGGGAGGGATTGTTTTTAACTCGTTTCATTTGATTCGTGTTTCTATGGATGTGATGTGGGCAGAAGTGTTCTGTGTTAGATAGACGGGTAATTTGAATATAGAGCTTCTCTGATCTAGCTATACACATACCAACCTCCTCCTCGAACCCCTCCAACTTCTAGATAGGAAAGACGTGTGAGCAGGGCTTCTCAACCTCATCACTATTGATATTTTTGAGTCAGATAATTCTCTGTAAGCACGGGCTGTCCTCTGCATTGCGGGGTGCATAGCAGCCTTCCTGGCCTCTCACTAGAGGCCAGATGCACACACTGCTTGTGACAATCAAAAGTGTTGACAGATGGCCAACTGTCCTGCGGGGGAACAAAACTGTCCCCAGTTGAGCCCACTGGTGCCGAATGATCAAGTTGCTCAACATCATACAACACACCAGTAATCTAAGCAAGAAGAGAGTAACCCCCAGTGGAATGTTCTGGTCTAACCACGCACTACGTTCTCTTCAATGCCTCATGGCTGGTAAGACACGGTCTCTGGGAGCTGGAATGAACTCGGAGTAGCACCTCTGGTTTCCTAATGCCTCATCATCCTACATGGGGTTCCACAGCTCAGTGTAAAAGAGACACATTCCTAGCAGAGGCTGAAGGAAAAACTCAGGCTAAAAATACAGGAGTGATCCCAACCCAACATCACCTGCTTAAGGCTTAGCAACTGGATCTCAGACAAGTAGCAAATTTTCCCTGATACTTCGGATTCTAAGAAATGTGGTCACAAGGCCCCATTGAGAATAGGTTCTCCCCCTCCAATCAGCTTTGTCTTCAGGGGAAACTCCCACACTCATGTTTTTGACTCAATCCTTTACACCCTCACTCCTGCTTCTCCTTCTGTTTGCTTCCCCTTCCGTATTGTAAAGCATCTCCTTGCACCCACACCCTCTGTGGCCCCCACTTTGCTTCTAGAATTTGTCTACACTAGAACTTGAGAACCATCTCCCTGCTTCCATATTCTGATCTTTCATTTCCTAAAAAGACTCAATCATTTCGGACAAGCTATTTTCAGGAGCGCTCGGTGAAGATTAAGCAATCATCACTCTTCTGAGTGAACTGCTTAGCTGAGGGGGCAAAAAAGGACTGTCCATTAATGCACTGCTCTTTCTCCCCAACTTCCTTCCTCAAACCTACCTTTATGCTCTCAGTCCAGCACTCTAACCTCTCCGTTAGGAACATCACAGTGTAGGGCCTATTTAGCCAGAGCGATTCCACCCGGTTAAACAGTGATTTTGTTGTTTATGCAGTAAAACTTAAACTGATGCTGCCCGCCCCCCTCAGGGGAACTTACTTAAAAGCAAGTCTGGGGAAACCAGTAGAATATGGTCGACCAGTCCCTGATAACAGAGCCCACATACAAGGGTGGGCCAGGTCAGGTGGAGGTAACAGAGCCCGAATGCAGGGATGAGTCGGGCCAGGTGGAGACATCCAATCAGTAAAGCACGCATACTGTCTCCCTAGCTACCAAGGAGTGTGGGCCCTGCCTTTTGGGCGCCAATTCTGACCAAGGTGATAGGCTGGTTCAAATAGCTACTATGGGGTGAATTGTAATTCAATTGGCCACCCGTGTGGGACCTAGCATGACTGTGCAGCTTTCTCTGTGTGTTACAATCTCATTGGCCACCTGCGTGTGGCCAGGCTCAACCACCTGGCCTTTGCTCTATAAAAGTTAGTCGGTGAGGCTGGGAGGGGTTGCTCTCTCTGAAAGAGGCGGCCCTGACCGGTCGGTTTGATTCTCGATGCTTGGCGCAAAATAAAGCTTTGCTTGACCTTCGATTTGTATCAGTCTCGCTCCTTTGATTACCGACCCATCAACAAACAGTTACTAGTCCTGGAGGACCCTGTGTTTCCCCCAGGAAGTAGCTTGCGTTTTCCTATTTCAGAGTATTCACTTGGTAAAAGACATTCAAAAATCTAGTACTAATAAGATGGCAGAACAAGAGGAACCTCTTGCTACAAATTTCTAGAAAACTAGATTAAGTACAGGAGTGCATTTTCAAATAGATTTTAAAATATATATTGTTAAATTTTCAAAATATGAAAGGAATCTTCCAGGAAGAAATGAAAAACATAAAACCAAGCATGTGAACCAAAACTGCAGCTATCCCTTGGACCATGATTAGTCCTGGCAACCTAGAAGATTTAATGGATGGGTTTTAAGGCCCATTCAAGAGCAAGAGATAAGGTCTTAGAAGCAGATGTAAGCAGAAGTTGACACTAAAACTCTGCATTAAGCGGGAACACTTGAAAGACTATACCGTGAGTTAACAACAAGCTGCAGAAAAATCAGCTCTGCAGCAAAAGGAGATAATGAGGAAGCTTCTATCTGGGTGAATGAAAAGCAAAACCCTGAGAAATCAAAACCCAAGACTGTGTGTTACATGGTTTGCAAGCTGAATTCACACTACATGTGCAGGAGGGTTTAGAAACCTTAAGCCAAAAATAAATAAATAAATAAAATAAGAAAATCAATGTGAAAACCAGACCCAGTAACTTCCCAGGGTCAAGTGAGAGAACAAACAGAAATGCTCTGTGAGTCTCCACTCTCACAACCCTGACTGTATTGCATTCCCATAGGAAAAACAAGCATCACTAGACACGAGCTTGCAATCAGAATTTTTTAATCATGTAAGGAAGCAATTCACTATAAGGAAAAGTCAGTTGATACAATAAACAAGAGATGTTAGAACACTGCAGCTTGAAAATAATAGAAAATGTATATCAGGAAGGAAATAGGATACAAGGAAAAAATATTAAGTGGCAAATACAATTTCTTATAACAAAAAATGTAATCATTGAAATTAAAGGCAACAGGTAAATTAACTATTAGGTTGGACACAACTAAGGGGAGTATTAGTGAACAAGTAGACATATATGAGGAAGCTCTCCAGCATACAGCCAGCGAGATAAAGAGATGGGAGATAAAACGTTAAGAGACAGGGAGAACAGATTGAAAAATCCAAAATATAACTCATGGGAGTTCTAGAAAGAGAGAAAGGAGAGAGACAGTATTTTAAGTGCTAACGGATAAATTTTCCAGAATTAATGAAAGCTATAAATCCTTCAATGAGTTCTAAGAAGGATGAACAAAAATAAACCCAAACTATACGCATTCCAGTGAGACACCAAAAGATCTAAAATTATGAAGAGAAATTCCTAAAAGCATCCTGAGAAAAAAGATTATCTACAAGAAACAACAATTTGATTATCAGCTATAATCACAGAGACCAGAAGATCATGGAATAATATCTTACAGTATTAAAAATACTCAGCTAGGGACGCCTGGGTCGCTCAGTGGGCTAAGCCTCTGCCTTCGGCTCAGGTCATGATCTCAGGGTCCTGGGATCAAGCCCTGAATTGGGCTCTCTGCTCAGCGGGGAGCCTACCTACCCCTCCCCCTCTCTGCCTGCCTCTCTGCCTACTTGTGATCTCTCTGTCAAATAAATAAATAAAATCTTAAAAAAATATATTCAGCTACATTACTTCTCAAAATTGAGGTTAAAATAAAGGCTTTCTCCAAAAAATAAAAAAAAAAGTTTACTATTCCAGCTCAAGTGAAATAAACACTATACAGTATTCCACAAGCAGAAAATTCAGATGGAAGAAAAGAACTGCTTGCAAGAAAATGGCACAATGAGCAAAAGGTAATAGTAAATATGAGGAGAAATCTACAATAAAGGCACATGATTAGACAGATGATTACAGAGGTAGATAGACGTGTAGATGGGTAGGTAGATTATTTAATTCACACACACAAGATGGAACTATAGCGTTAGACAACAGGGTGATCAGAGGTGCAGGCGGACAGACTTGCAGATAAGCAAGTGAAGGAAGATATGTGACCAGGATACCTGCTAAAACTATTTCTATTCAAAACCGTACGTGAAGTACTAGTCAATGTAATCAACAAAGTAAAAAAGAAAGAAAAGACATATAGACTAAAAGAAAAAAACAAAGTTGTCAGTATTCACTGTCAATGCTGTCTACACCCCAAATAGAAGAGCGCCAACAGAAAAAAATGCAAAGTAATAAAAGAGTTCTACAAGGATGCTGGATATGAAATCAATATTTGAACACACAGGTTCTCATACAACTACAACAAAGAATAAGAAAATACAATGATAAAAAGATACCATGTGATAGCATCAAAACTATATGGTGTGTAAAAACAAAATTCAATAAAAGATACACAATAAAATATGTAGGGAAAAAATTTTAAGCTCTCTTGAGGGATTTTAAGGAAGATCTAAGCATAGGAGGAAATAGGTCATGTTGGGGGATGGAAAAATGAACGAGCTTAAAGATAGCAATCCTCTCCCAAAGAAATCCATAAGTTCAGTTACAATCAAAATCCCATCTTTAAAATGAAATGTGACAAGCTGATCCTAAAAGTTATATGGATGAATAAAGGGCCAATATACAAGATAATATGGCAGAGGTGTGGGGAGAATTTTCCTTAATGCGTCAAAACTACACGTCTATAAAATCTAAATTATTGAGACACGTCAAAGGGAATATGCAATTAGACCACTGGCCAGAAACAGTGGAAGCCTGATGACTATCTATTAAATGGTGTTGTGGCAAAGGACTAATCATAGGGAGGATGAAAGATGAAATTAGACCTACCTCACACTGTATACAAAAATTAATTATGGATGGATTCAAAGAGCCAAATATGATAAGCAAAACTGAAAAAAAGGTTTAATACAAAGAACTTATTTTTTTTATCTCAGTATGTAGAATTTTTAAACAAAACAATCGGCTAAAGTCATAAAAAGGCAGATAAATTTTACCACACTAAAATTAATAACTCTGTGTGACAAACAACCCCATAAACAAACTGGAAAAGACAAGCCATTTGAGGGAAAAGATATTTACAACCCATAAATCATATCTAGAATACTTACAAGAACCCTAACAAATGAAATGAAAAAAAAAAACAAAAAACCACACAAACTACCTAATAGAAATACAGGGAAAAGATATAGAAACTACAATTCACATAAGAAGAAATCCACTGGGTGTGGTGCATAAAGAATGAATCTTGGAACACTGAAAAAATAAAATTAAATTTAAAAAAAAGAAGAAATCGAAATGGCCAATAAACATGTTACATGCTCAATTTCATTAGTAATCAGGGAAAACGCAATTAATGCAATAATTAGATTTCATTTCACATGCATCAGATTGCCCAATTTAATTCTGATTGCCTGAAGTGTTGTGGAAGATACAGAAATGGAGACTGCAAACGGCAGGCATGTAGATGGGGGTCACTTTGGAAAGCAATGTGGTAACAGCCGATAAAGTTGGAAATGTGCATTCCAAAACTCGACAATTCCACTTTTAGGCATCTACCCTACAGGAAATCTCACATCCTTGCCCAAGGAGACACAAGCAAGGATGATCATTTTTAACATTACTTATAGTAGACAAAAGCCTGGCTCCCTTCAGAAGGGGAGTAAGTGGACAACCTTCAATTTATTCATACAATGTAGTTCTATGCAGAAAGTGAAATAATGAAATAAGTGTGCATATAATAAGACTGGTTAATCTTAAAAATTAATGTTCACTTTGCTGCAAAAGGACACACTCCATGTATCATTTATATAAAATTCTAAAACTCACAAAAATTCACATACATACTTTATTAATACATACATATGTAGTAAAATTACAAAATTCACATGGTAATGAAATTTTAATTCCCGAGAAGTGGTGACTTGTGGAGAGAGGGATAAGGGACAAGGGTGCATGAATGTAATATTGATTCCTTCAAAAATGGGAGCTAGTGAAGCAAGTAAGACAAATATTATGATCTATTTAATCTTCATGGTGGTACATGGGTGTTTCTTAACTGTTTTTTATACTAAATGTTTGATATATCACAATTCAAATGAATGTTTAAGAGAGACTCAGGAGATATTCTTACTAATTAAAGCACCCAGAGTTGGCAAAAATGTGGGTAATCTCATCCATACTGGTAAGAGGCATATTTAGTACAAACTCTCCTGAGGGAGAGTGGGCAATGTTTCTAAAGAGTCATAAATATATGCATAGCCTTTGCCCCAATAATTCTAATTCTAAAAATCCGTCCTTACGAGATCACTGAATTGGCACACAAAAATGCATTTGTAAAACTGCCCACTGGACTGTTAATTCGAATATTAAAGACGCCAATCCAAATAAACAATAATAAGGCACAGGCTAACATAATGTAGTCATATAATGGAGTATTTTACAATTATTCAAAATCATATGCTAAGATAAATCATGTGGTAATATAATATTTATTTTATGACAGGAAACTGTCCACAGCATACTGTTAATTAGTAAAGCAGGTCATAAAGGCAATATGTGCTGACCATAATCCCCATTTAATGTAATAAAACTATAGGTAGGTATATTGTTCAGATGCATGTGGGGGAGAGGGTGGAAAACCCAGAAGAAATAGTTATCCAATGTTAGTGATTAATTTGACATGATGGAATTATAGATTAGATTTCCTTCTGTGTGCTTTTTCCTATTTTATAAAATAAATATAAAATATTTTTGAAATTTCAAAAAAATATACTATATCTATGGTGGGTGCAAGGTTCATGAGGGTTGTTCACATCAGCCACTGTTCACAACTGATCATTTATTCTGCAAGAGCTGACATATTTTTAGTTGAGCAAGTAGAGAAGACAGCGAGGGAAGAATACCTTAGCATTTGATTGCAAAGGCACAACTGCCTGAGGTACTAGAATCTTCCATCCATAAAATGGATTGAACAACACTTGGTCTCAAACTATCTCATGGGGCCACCATCATAGTAATTCGTAGATGGATGCTGCTTTGAGCCTCTCAAAAGAAAGGGCTAGGTTCCAGCCTCCTGAATGTCTCCAGGAGAATAGTTAGTAAGGGTCTATTGCTCCAGAATCTCCAGGGTCAACCGCGGAAGGAGGTCTGCCAGATGACGGCCAACCCTGAACCAACCTAATTCAACCCCACTGAATTTCACCTTCCATGCAGTTTATTTATCCTGGGTGGCGGGTGTTGTCAGAGGATAGAGAGAGCATGTAGCAAGCACTTTACACATCTAAATCATTTAATTCTTGTAACTCTGAGCAGTTGGTGTTATTAATCTTCACACTGTAGATAAGAAACAAAGCCATATAACTAGGAACTGCTCAGTCTGAAATTGAAACCCAGAGCTATCTGAATCCAAGATTCAGTCGGTCTTATTACACTAAATTACCTTTCATTAATAGAAGCTGTGTTTCTTTTAAATTTTTAGCCACAGAGCTCTTTCTGTAAAAGAAATACTACTGTAAGTGTAAATTACTTAAACAGATTAAGGCAGAAGGCTACTCTGAATCAGCTGAGGGTGGGAAACCCAAACTCCTCTCTCCTGGAACAGCTTGAATAATGCTGATCTGAGATTATGCAAAAGGTCCTCAGTACACCCTGACAGTGTCCAAGGGGAAGCCTCTCTATTTCAACGTAGATGAAGGTCCATGGCAGGTTGTAACCTGTCATCTTGATGAACCAGGTATTTGAGTTCCAAGCATAAAGGCAGCTGTGCAGAAGTGAGTTCATTACTGAGAGCAACTGGCCAACTACCCAGCACCCATGTCGGGGCTGCCTTACCTTAGGATTGCTCTTGTCACAGACACACATGCTCATGACCTCCACTGCTCCCTCTCATTTGGGCTATCATTCATCTCTCACCTGAACCATGGCAATAGCCTCCCCACCGCTCACCCCACTTCTACTCCTGCCTCCCTTCAAATTATTCTCCTAGAGTCATCTTTTTGAAAAGTAAGTCAGATCAGCAATCCCCTGTTTAATACTCTAACCATCTCCCCTAATTCTTAGAATGAAATGAAAATGCCTTACCATGTCCTATGAAACCTACTTCTCCTAATGCCTGCCTATTTGTCTTAGTGTGGCTTCCCAGAAAGCAGAGCCTGAGGCAGGGGTTTATATGTCTTTATTACTGCATGTAATCACGCAAAAGCAGGAGTGGGGGGGGGGGAAGGAAGTAAGGCAGGGGAAAGGGGAGAGCTAATACAAGAGTGTATTACCAACCTGGCCATGGGAAAAGCTCAAGTAACTGCATCTTGGGACAGTCCATCAGAGGAAACCAAAGAAATTTATCTGCTGAATCTCCTGGTCAAAAGTTCATCACTCAAGGAGTCAACTTCCTTCTCCAACTTGCAGCTGCCCAAGAGAGTCCTGAGTATCTCATGGGTCAGTGTCAACAGGGAAGGAAGCTCCAGGGTAAAAGGTGGGGGATGCAAAGCATGAGGTGAGGGGCTGTCAGCTTTTACATGCATGGAATTGGTCAGTTACTGAAGTGGAGGCTGGCCTGGAATAAATGGCCAAAAGTCCCAGAACTGGGTGAGGCCAAGAGGCTCTGATGTGGCCCATGTATGACCCAATGACTTCTGATCTGACCATATCTTCTACCTCCCCTGAACTCACTCATTCCGCTCATACTGACATTCATATCTCAAGCACACAAGCTAGTTGTGTGCTTCTGCCTTAGGGCATCTAAGCTAGTTATTTCCTCTGCTGGGAATGTTCTTCCCACATCTCCACCTTGTGGCTAATTCCCAGTACTCTGATCTCAAGTTAACACTCTACCTTGTTGGAGGCCTTCTGGGACCACCCACCCAGACACCCTCTACGACATCATCCTTTGCTAATCTTCCACTTTTTGCTATCTGGCTTTTTCTCCTTTATTCGTTGTTGATCTGTCTCAAAAGAATACAAACTATGTGACAGCAGAGACTGTCAAGATCATTCAGTGCTGTATCCCCACCGTTGAATCAGTACAAAGTTGTAGTAGGTGCTCAACTATTTCTTGAGTATTTGTTGAACAAATGGATGGATGGATGGATGGATGGCTATAAATGGGTAAGGGGATGGATGGATGTGTAAATAAATTAATTAAAATAGATCTTGTCTGTTGAAAAAGTGCCATGAAGTCAACAGAAAGTCAGAGTGAAAGCTAAAAAGGCTAACATGTGGTCATGCAAGACACTGAACTCACCGGGGATCCTCAGCAGTGAAGCTTGGACTCTTGAGTCCATATGAAAATGTCTGAGCTCATGGGCTGGAGCATCCCAGCTGGGCTGCTTAGCTCAGATGTCACAGACCCACTGCACCTGAGATGATGCATGTTACTTAGAAGTGGCTTTTCACAGGCTAAACCCTGGCTCTCGCTCTCTCTCTCTGCTGTGTCCTTTTCCTAGTCATGGATGGGCCAAGTCAGTTCCAGCTATTTCTGAGGCGGTCAGAACAACAAAAACAAATGTTTCTATGGTTTCTTCCCCTGCTTTTGCTTTTTGACAAAGTTTTAGGAACTTTAGGGAGCTGGGAGCAAGAGCGGAGGGAAAAAGAGGGGCCTCATGGCACCAGGAGCTCCAGAATCACCAGTCCAGGATGACCTGTGTCTTCTGCCTCCAGGCTTTGCCAGCAGGACACCCCCAGCTAGCTGGAGACCCCCAGCCAGCTACCATGGCAACGAGAGGACACATTGAGGCAAGAGAGAATTATGACACAGCTTAAAAGAGCAGTTTAAAGAACAGAAACAGGCTTTCTGGGAAATGGCTGGAGAGACAGGGAGAGGCAGCTAGAAGAGTGATGGAGGAAGGAAGGCATCTGGCCGCTGGCAGGGAGCCAGCTCGCAGACACAGATGGACCCACACCACGTCCAGAACCAACATGGGGTGTCATCCCTACTACCCACTCCCAACTTTGAGATTCCTTTATTCCTCCCTGACCCACCTCCCCTGCATGTCCTTTCCCCCAGCATCCCTGGGAGACCTCTTTTCCCATTGCAGGAACAATGTATCAAGTATCACCAGTTATTCATCTCTCTGTCATTCACAAACCAGGTTGAGCTGAGGCCCTGCTCCTATTCCTGGCCTCAGACATTTGTTTCACTTACTGCATATGCTTGATTCCTGATGGATGGGCCACTGACACTCACCCTGAGTCAGCCCCAGCCCGTGGGCTTGGAGGGAGCTTGCCCTTCGTGCATATTCCCAGGGGTAGGAGAAGTTATAAGCCTAGCCCCGCCAAGCCTGCTAGGCCCCCTGGTAGAGGCTGCCTGTGCTGCTAGTGAGACCAGGCATGGTGACACCTGTGATTCTGTCCTCTAGGCCTGCCAGTCCCCAGTTCTGGAGCCCTTCAGCTGGTAAGGAACAGTGTCTCTTGGCTGGCAGCTAATGCCTGTCCGGGGCTGCCTATAGCTCTCCCAATCTCCAGGGCATCTCCCAAAGGCTCTTTGCCCACCAAATTCATCTTCCTTTCTTGCCTTTTAGTAGAAAGGCTAACTCAAGGCCCCCCCGGCTCTTCCCTGCCCTCTCTGAATTCTCAACCAGGCAGTCTTGCAGATTGCAATTACAATTTTTCCCCTTTTCAAACCTCTGGGGAAAGACAGGTGGAGGAGGAAGGGAGAAAAAAGTCTCCACCTCCAGCTGTCACATCCCACGGCCCCACAGCTAATACTGCAGGTAAATATTAGCTCCCGTTGGAGTTGAAGAATCCCAGAGAATGTGTGAGAGAGAGGGAGAGGGGAGAGGGTGAACAGGAATTTCTGCTTCTTAGCACCCTCCTGGCAGCGTGGGAAGCTGGTTGAATAAGCAAAACATGGGCTCTCCACTCCAGGCACATAAATAAACTCAAACTGATCTGCTGCTCTTAGCAGCCCGTGAGGGAGGCCTGAAGAAGGATGACCCCATCGGCTCCTACCCTCTCTGTGCCCTACAGCCACTCAGTTCCTAGAAACAAGGACTTCTCCACCTTGAGAAGGAGTTGGAGGCAGGGGAAAGGCGTGAAGACACCAAGCAAAGAAGGGAGAGGTTTGCGCCAAAGGAATACCTCACATCACACCCAGGCTCATAAAGCAAGCCTGCCTCTCCCTCACCCTCTAGCTGCTCATCTAGAGTGAGATATACCTTCCAGGCCAGAAAGTATGGGTCCTTGCCGAGATCCAAGTTCATGGTCTCTAAGTTAGTGGTTTACCTCATCTGGTCTCCCATGCCCATCTGCCCAGTGCCCCCTGCATTAATTTCTAGCCTTCATGTGAGGCTACACTCCTTTCAGTTTCTTCCTCCCCGTGTTCACTTGGACCAGCAGCAGCACTCCATTCCCTCTCTAAAAGTTCTTGATCGTGAATACTTCTTGGCTCCAAATGGACCTGGTCTTTCTTCTCCAGCTTCCATTTATCTCCCTTCTCATCCCTCAACTCAACAACTCTGAAACCAAATACTTTCCCTCCCCTGAACAGGCTCTCTTCCCATTGCAGTCAATGGTGACCATTCCGGCCCCAGACCCCAGGTTTAGGCCACCGGTTCCTCCCCCCCCCCCCCAGACATGTGTCCTGCTGAGTCTTCTTCCATTCTCTCCGGTTTCCCCTGCAATGCATCCTGCCTGCCACTGCTCACTGGGCCCCCGTTGGGAGCTGGGACCAACTCATTATGGATGCTTTCCTCAAGGGCATGACCTAGGCTATACACCTCAGGACAAGACCAGAATGAGCAAGGTTGATCTAGCCCTAGAACAAGTCCACGCTGTAGTCTAGGATGGAAACAAGAGGTTGGAACTGAAAACAAGATATTGTTCACGGCATGCGAATGTTTAAGCCAGGTCAAAAACTGTCATGTGAGACAGCAGGCCAGAACTGGAACACAAGGAGGCCTTGGTCACTGACTCATTGACCGGGGGCAGTGGTTCAAGACATTGACTTTGGTTATTTCAAGGAAATCAGAGATCTGTTTTTATTGTGATAACAGTAGGGTGATTTTTTTTATAAGCACAGCAGATAAATGGATAAGGCTTCCAAACTTTTCTCCCTATGGCCCTAAAGAAGCCCTCCAATCTTATCCCCAAAGCTCTTCTCACATTATTCCACAAGAGGAAGGTTCCCCATACCTCTCGACTGTCACAAAGCCTTCCATCCTTCCAGCTTGTTATCAGTGTTTCTCCCTGTACTGGGAGTTCTCCCTGAACACTCCACTAGTCCATATTTGCTCCTCCTCTCGACTCCCGACGTCCGAGCACACCAGTGCTTTTGGCTTTCAAGGATGAGCAAAACTTAAAAGGGAACCAATACAATGTGGCCAACTTTTTATTTTCTAAGTATGGGCTTCCAAAAACAACCACCACTATTTATACCCCATTATTTAAAGAAGAAGAAGAAGAAGGGGAGAAGGAGGAGAAGAAAAGGCATTTTAGCACTGTAACATTGAAAGGATATAACCTCAGAAAATCCTATAAAACAAATAAATTTAGCTCTATGAGATAATCACTACTTGCCCTATTTTCCTCATTTCACAGCAAACTGATGAAAATGGTGTCATCAACAGGCACCAGCCCATAAATTAGCATTTGGGAACCATACGTCTAGATGCCTCACTTGACACTTCATCATAGAGTGCCTTGCGTGTTTTGTTCACTTTTTTTCCCTCTCACATTGTTTACCCAACTTTTCAACTGCACATGCCTTCCCTACGTGCTCGATAGTAAGACCCTTCAGGTCAAGGTCTATCTTTTATTTCTTTGTATCCCTCATAGTACACATGGTACATGGAATAAATACCAAGTAAGTGAATGCCAGGTCAGAGCAGGGAAATACTTAAGGAACCAAAAGTTAAGGAGGGAGATAAGGCATAAAAAAAGATGGGGAGGACAGCACATTTACACTAACCCCTCATACTACATTCATGCTTGGAATCCTCAAATGATGCTGATGAAAACAGATTGATACATCGACAAATTTGGGTGGTCCAGCCCAAGGGATCAATAATCCACGAAACATGAACTAATCTTCCCAAACCCCTGAGCTGTTACCAGTCTAAGGGGCAACTATTTAGGGGAAGAGCATAGGCTGAAAATCAAGACAGGGTTACATTCTAGCTTTACCTTCAAGATGTCATTTTATCTCTTCCAGCCATAGCTGCCTCTCCTATGAAATGCCCTTATTTCACATTTATCCTGGAAGATCCTTTCCAAATCAGAATGCTGTGGGTTTTTTTTCTCAGTCCCATTTTATCAGTATATGAACAGGAATAACATACAGAGAAGGTTAACAGGCTTATCTAAGATCCCCTCTGAGGCTCGGGAGAGGAACCCGATCTCTAGACCCTGAATCCACCATGCAGCGTGGCTCTCCTGACCACTTGCAAGACCAAAGTCTAACATCAGAGCTAGGCCACCGCAGCCTTGTGCACCCCATTCCCACTATGAAGCCTCTGGGTTCATAGTAAAGGTAATGAGGTGCTATTTATGGATTGCCTCCTGTAAGCCAAGTACTTCCCTGCACCATCTTCCATTCTCTCAACAACCCAGCAAGGTAGGTATTAGTTCCCTTCTGCACAAGGAGAAAACTGAGGCAAGACAAGTTAAGCGACAAATACAGTGGAAAAGGACAGCAGGGATTCAAGTGCTGAATCCACCAGACAACACGCCAGAGCCTGTGCTCTCCCAGCTTCAGCCTGTTAGGGGCTAAGAAGTCAAGAACGACTAGTGGTCACTTGGATCTTCCAAAACATACAATTGAAATACCTTGAATGTGCCCCAGTGTGAGAATTCCACTGGAGTCCTGATCTCGCAGCCCCCCCCCCCCCGCCACCATCAACCCTACCAGTATTTGAAACTGATAGGGTCAGCCCTCCTTTGCAGGACCCTTCCTGCTCTCTGTCTCCAGGGGAACTCTGCCATCAACCCCCACACTTCTGGAGTAGGATATAAAAGGGTCACCTGTCATATCACCCACGTTCGAATTGGGAACCTAGAGGTAGTTTCCTCCCATTTTCAGGCCATCCTCAGCCCTTACCTATGTACACCTCCCTGCCTCTCCTTGTACCACTGAAGTGCAAGCTAGGATCATAATCTCCTTGGAGGACAGAAATCATTCCTTAAAATTGCTGTATCCTCTACAGAGACCAGAACTCAGTTTTGTACCCACACTGTACGCACTCCATAAGTATTTGAGAAAAAGAGAAAGGCTTACACCTGTATTTCACAAATCATGAGTTCCAAAGTTGCTACTAAATTCTGGGCAGTTCTCAGAAAAGGAAACCAGAGAAATATGAACTCTTAATTTTGCTGTATAATTAGGAAGCAAAATGATTGTCTTTGCCTCTGGGCCCCTTCTCTTTACCCTCTAATTCATAACATCATCAAGGCAAACCACAGCCTTCTAAAGAACATTTAATGGAAAGGGGGCTTGTTTTAATGAAGATACAGTTTCTGAGAACAAAGGAACTGGTACATTGAGATGCTTGAGATGTAATGGTTTCAGGAAAATACCGGCACGATGGGTCCAAATGCAAGTCCATCAAGAGTTGAAGATACTGAAACTGGCCAGCTGGCAGTCCCAGGGTCAGCAACAATGCACGTCCAGGAACGAATCCAAATGGCAAATTTTTTTTCACTCTTACAGTGTCTGCAGTGCCAGGAATCCACAGGACGGGGTGGAAGGCAGCCATCCTGCCGAGAAGAAACAGCACCAGAGAGCGCGGTCCAGACAGAAGATGCTGGAGCAGGAGCCAAAGGGTTCGGTTTAAAACAAAAGATGGGGCTTGCTAGGTCTTGTGTGTGAGGAGTAAAGGAACCAGCACCAACTCTGGAGGATGGTTTCGTCAGGTCTAACCAGAAAAGTCTTAAAGACAGGATAGGCTTCCCCCATCATGAAATGCTTTCCCGGGAGAAAATGTCCTAAGAAGGCTGATGGGGAAAACAGTAGTATTGTCCGTGGTAGACTAGGAGATGAGCCCTGCTTTCTGGATGCTTCCCAACACCTACAACCTAATGCAGTCCCTTAAGTGTGCCAAGGATTATGGTTTGCAGACCACTGGAGAAGCATTAATGTACCAACATTTGGATCTAAAGACCCAGATTTAAAGGCTGGTTCCATTACCCGAGTTAACTCCAAACTTCTCTGGGTCTCAGCTCCTTATCTCTGCAACATCCTTTGTCACTTCCGGGCTGAAGGGATAAAATGAGGTAACATACATCACAGGGTCTCATAAACCCCAAAGTGCCACACAAGAGCGTTTCTTTTTATGAAGAGCCTTTCCCGCTTATTCAAGTAGCTAGGCTTCGACAGGGAACTCAGAAGTCACCTAGTCCCAAGGACCAGCCTTACTATGATTAAGGATTCCAACAAAGCCAGATTGGTCAACTTCGTCCCCAGCTGACCTTAGCCATCATCAGACTGAGGAAGATCCTTCCCACTGGGGGCTCTGGGCCGCACTGTGGGACAGAACTACTTAGCGTGGGACAGAGCGGCTCACCTGCCACCCAGTCCTCCTATGTGGTGAGCAGGGTCACTTCCAAGGGGCAGGATTTCTGTCGCCTACCCCCATGGAAGCAGCTCTTCTCTAAGGCACAGCCTTGTCAGATGTCTTCGGCATCCTTCTCAGTTCTAAGGGGTCTACCAGTTGCTTCATGGTCCTGCTTTAAATACTTTCTTGGCTCCTCACTTCTGGTAGGGTCAAGTCCAAATTTCTTAGCCCTAGGCCCTCTCTTCTCATTCTGTACACTCTTCTGGAAGACTCTCGGCCACGCCAAGGCTTCAACTTTGAGCCAGATGACTTGAAACAGAGTATTCATAGCCATGACCTCTCTTTCTCCTGAGCTCTTGACTTTTTAAAACCAGCTGCCTGCAGGACACTCTGCTGTCTCCACGGGAAGATGTTACAAACAATGAACCGGGACGGCAAGGGCACCAACCAGTCAGAATAGCACATGTCCTGCAGTGCCGCCCACTATGCAGCTTTGCAGACCTCGGGAAGGCCTGAGCGCCCACGGAAGTCAGGGTGAGCAGGACAGTGAAAAGGGCACACGGATGAGGGCTTCTCGGGGCAGTGGTTCTTCATCGCCAGTAACGAGCTGTTCTGATATTTCAACAACCAGCCCAGCCACACGAATCGGGACCAGCTGAAATTCAGTCCTGGCTATCCCACACCCCTCACTTTGGACATGTCCCGGCTACATTCATCTTTTCAGCCTCCCACACCTGCTCTGCCTTTTATGTCGCTGGAGCAGTAAATGGCTCTACTATCGGTCCAGTTGCCTAAGGAAGAAATCTGGGCATTCTTGCCACCACCTCCTCTCCCTGAACCCCACTGAATCCCTCGGCAAGTCCTATTCTTTGCCATTCCTAAATAGTTCTCACATACGCCCACTTTCTCCAGCCCCATCTTTAAATCTGGCCCCTGCTTTTTTCACTTCAGACAGTTTCCGTGAGTCCCCCTGACTGGAGCTGCCTCCTCCGAGCCGCTCTCCGCAGCCCAGCTCAAGTCATCTTCTTTAAGGCCAAATTTGCTCATGTAACTACTCTTCTATAATTATTCCATTTCTCTGAGGTTAAAGCACAAATATCTTCATGTGGCCTATGTGTCATTATATATTGGTTCAGTTCCTACTAATCCAATCTCTCTGCACCTCCCGACCATTGTCCTGCTGTTCTCTAGGGTCCCACCTCTGACGTGGGCCTCTAATACTCTCACTCACTTACCTCTCTCTGGCCTCTGGGCTTTTGTTCATGGCATTTTTAAAAATTTTTTTAATTTTTTTTTTTTTGATGAAGAAAGACACAGCGAGAGAGGAACACAAGCAGGAGTAGTGGGAGAGGGAGAAGCAGGCCTCCCGCCGAGCAGAGATTCCGATGCAGGACTCGATCCCAGGACCCTGGGATCATGACCTGAACCGAAGGCAGATGCCCAATGACTGAGCCACCCAGGCACTCTTGCTCATGGCATATATTCTATTTAGAGCCCTCCCGCACTTCTTCTTGAACCCCCTACACACATACACTCTCTCTCTCTTTCCCCTCCCTCAGTTTCTCTTCAGATCTATTGTGTATGTCAGTTCCCTAAGAAAGCCTTTCTTGCCCATCCACTTCCAAGATTGGGTTGGGCACCTTCCTAGGTGCCCCCATAATACCCTATACATCCCTGCCTCCCATCACATTTATAACACTCTATCATATTTGCCTTCTTAATTGAGGGAGAGATTTGTCATTTTTTTTATATTTTTTAAAAGATTTTTATTTATTTGACAGAAAGAGAGAGATCACAAGTAGGCAGAGAGGCAGGCAGAGAGGGAGGGGGAAGCAGGCTCCCCACTGAGCAGAGACCCCGATGCGGGGCTCGATCCCAGGACCCTGGGATCATGACCTGAGCCGAAGGCAGAGGCTTAACCCACTGAGCCACCCAGGCACCCCCATTTTTTATCTTTGAATAACCAAAGTAGAGGCTTAATCAGGATTTGCCAAATCGAAACAAAGGAGCCCGCAGCCCGGCACCTTCACACCCAAGTGATCTGCGGGTAGGAACTGGTCATCAACGCAAAGCGGCCCCCAGCATCTGCTCTCACACGGCTCCCGGCCTCCTGCATGACAACAGAGAGACGCCGACGCCAGCTCCTGTGACACTCTTGACTCTGTGCGCAGAAGCTGAGACGGAGAAGAGATTCGGAGAGACATTATAAATTCCTCGGCAGCCGGGGCCCAAAAGCAAGTTAGCAACTTGTAATCCTCATCTGTCAGAGTCGCTTGCATCAACATGCAAAGACAGAATCATGGTGCCCTGCCAGCCTGTCAGAGCAGTACCAAAATTGGAAGAGAAAAACAAGAATACTGAGGCAGGACATAAGCTGATCACATTATTTAAAATGTGTACGTGAGTGGACATATGTGTGGACCGCAGATGGAAATAGCTCTGGCCCCCTGAGCCGTTACTGTGGTGGGCATCTCCGGGGTGGGAGCGCCTACCTCTGGGGAGCTTTCTAATGGACGCAGAAACCAAATAACTCTGACTTGAGCCGTGAGCTTCCAAAATGCCCCAGCGCCAAATGTCTACCCATATCCGAACCAAGGGCAGCTGCAGGACATCAACGTCACATCATGGTCGTGGGCAGGGGGCGGGGGGTTGTTACTGAACTGCAGGCCTCCAGATGTGACCCTACCAATAGCCACCCTGGATCTGCCACGCCGTTCTGTCCCACCCTGTCTCCTTGGTGCCCGCAATTCCTGGAAGGTTCTCCCCTGCAGAGCTCCAGCAGCTCTGACGCCGGTGGCAAGGCCACTCCAGGCCTCTCGGTTCCAGCCCACTGAGAAAGCAGGTGCCACTTGCCCAAGGCCAGCCCCCTGCAGGGTCCCAGGTGGGGTGAGATGAGCCAAACAGAGGAGGAACTTCAAGCAGCTTTCTAACACCTAAAGTCGGGCGACGGGGGCAAGATGCCACTTGGGTACTCTGAGCATGGCCCAGTCAAAGGTCCCCATGCGGGTTCCTCACTTCCTCCACGGCCTTTCTTTTTATTTTTATTTATTTATTTTTAGAATTTTTTTAAGAGACTTTATTCATTTATGACAGAGAGATAGCAAGACAGGGAACACAAGCACAGGGGAGCTGGAGCGGGAGAAGCAGACTCCCCGCTGAGCAGGGAGCCCATACGGGGCTCCATCCCAGGACCCCGGGACCATGACCCGAGCCAAAGGCAGACGCTTAACTGACTGAGCCACCCAGACACCCCCAACTCCACGGCCTTTCTTAAAATTGGTCCGGCTGCTTATGAGAGACTGACGTGAGGGGAAACTGGCGCTCTGCTCTCCACAGCAGCTCCGGCTTCAAACATACCAAAGTTAACCCAGAGAAAACAGTTACGTTTAAACAAGCCATCAATTCTGAGGCTCTTGGTTAAAGTCCCAAGAAAGAGAAGGATTCAGACCTTGGCGTCTTACCCTCTTGGGCTCAAAACCTGGCTCTGTCATTTGCTAACTTTTGGATCTTAGGCAAGTTGCTTAATTTCTACAAATCTCAGTTAACTCCTCAGCATGAAGAGGACAGTACTTACCTAAGGCACATAACGCACGCATAGGTCTAGCATGATGCTTGGCATACAGTAGGTGCTCAACAAACACCAATTTCCCTCCTCCCTATTGTAACCTCCAGAATTTAAATTAAATGCATTGTCGACTTTGTCAAGAAACCGTATGCCGTAGGCAGAATAATCCCCCTCCCAGAGATGTCCACATCCTGACCCCCAGGACCTGGAAATTAAGGGAATTAAAGCTGTAGGTGGAATAAACAGTTGTTATTCCGCTGATCTGAAAATGGAGAGATTATCCGAGATTACCTGGTCCCATCTACCTATTTACATGATGTCTGATCTAATCACACGAGCTTTTAAAAGTAGAAGAGGAAGGCGAAAAAGCCGGCCAGTGATATACCTTGAGAAAAGGTCCCCTCGCTCTTGCCTGAAGGAAGGAGGTCACAAGTCAGAGAATTCAGCGGCCTCTAGAAGGAGAGGCGTCTCTGGTTACAACCAGCAAGAGAAGGGAGACCACAAGCCTCCAGCTGCAAAGAAATGAATTCTGCCAACAACGAGAAAGACCAGGAAACAAATTCTCCCCTGGAGCCTCCAGAAGGGAACATTCTGCTGACACCTTGATTCTGGTCCAGGGAGACTCATACCAGATTCCTGTACAGATAACTAGAAGATAAAAAATCTGAGGGTTTTTTAAGATACTAAGCTCGCAGGAATTTGTTATGGCAGCAATAGAAAAATTGAAACACTCTACACATACAGCTAGATTTAACATTTTAACAGAGTTCTATTTTGATTTTAAAAAAATCCCAAAATAACAATCAGTTTGGTTTGGTTTGGTTTTTAACTCAGTTAACCACTCCTAGAGAAGCCAGGATATTCTGGATATTTGAGCCCTGAGCCTCTAATACAGGCCACTTCCTCCTGGTGTCCACTAAGGAAATAAAACACATCTGGCAAGAACTTGACAGCCTTGGGAAAAGAGCCTTCCCAAATCACACTTCATTGCAAGATAACATCACAAGCTTAAAATGCAATGGACCAGATTCTTCCAGCATTAAGAAAGGCTCCCACAGGTGCAGTTCCAAAGAACAACACTTTAAGAATGTTGTGACTGGGAGAGAGGAAACAAACTGGATGCCACATGGGTACCTGGACATAAGAATGATCCCGAAGGTGCCACAGCCCCACCAGCCACCAGAAGAAATTTCCTGGTAACACGGATGACACACGTTATGAAATCTCCCAACATGTCAGAATGTGCTCTGCAACTGAGTGACAGAAAGCAAGGTCTTCGTGGGACATGCTACCAAAGAATAATGAGGGTGACCAGAGAGAGCACGGGGACCCAGACAAATTCTTCATTTTCAGTCCTGAGCACCTCTAGACTTAGAGAGCCCAAGCCAAGAAGCTGTAAACATTAATTCAGCGTGGCATTTGACCATCTTATTAAATGCCTCTGCCTCTCCGTAGAGCGCATTAGCCACCCAAACGCCAGGAACAAGAAGCAGCTGATGGCAGTGACTCCAAGCAACACGCGCGCACGGGAGCCTGCAGCCCCCGTAATAAAACAGTCGTCTGCTGTATTAATTAGATCATTTATAATAGCTTTATCCATTAGGCCCACTGAATTCTGACGTGCTCAGAATGCAGTACTTGGCATCAAGCAATCCTGGGCCCTTCGGCTAAGATTCACTGCCTCCTTCTTGCAGGCAGACCCAGGATCTAGGCGGTGCTCCCAAGCCAGAGGCACCTGTGGGGTCACCTCCCAGAGGCTGGAAGACCCCGGACTGGCCTTTGCCACATGTCTCTCCCAGTCCTAAAAGTCCCCCCACCGACCCCACAAAGAACACCACAGTTCAGCAAAGTAATGAAGACTGTTCCACGGCCCAGACTCTAGGTCAGCCCCACCCAGTGATCATAGAAGCAGTCAGTCTAGAAACAGGATATTATTTTATCTTGAAACAAACTGCCGGGGGGCGGGGGGGAGGCCTCTAAGATGACTCAGTGACAGTCATTTGCAGGAAGAAGGTACAAGCACCCTTACATTCTTCTCCCTCCGTAAGTGCCAGGGGGTGCTCGCGGGGCTAGGCTGGGGCAGCGGTCACCTCACAAACATGAGGTAGCTGGGGATTCTTCTAGAGCCAGTGGGAAGTCAGGAGCCACAGGCAAAGATATAAAAATGTCTTCCCTACTCTGATGTCTCCCTTTTTGAACCTGACTGATCCTTGCTGCATAAACAAGTAATTGACCAAGTACAGGGAGGCTGAGACCCGATGTGCCAAATGCTATCATTTTTAACTCTAGGACGTGGAATGTTTGGGATGTTTTCCAGGGCTATCTGTCTGTCAGGCCTCTCTCCCTTTGGCTCCAGGAGGGCAGGGCCCCTGTGTGGTGTGTCACCTGTTGGGCCACACGTCTCTGCGGTCTGTCATGCACAGGGCAGGTGTGCAACAGACACGTGGGTGGCCTGAAACACGCGCCCACCAGCCAGTCCCACAAAGAACTTCCTCCGGCCAGAGATCTGCTGCCACTCTTACCCTCACCGTCAACCTTCACCCTCACCACCCATCCTTTCTCCTCTCCAGCCCTGATGTCCAGGGGCAGGAGCGGGTGAAATGGTTTCAAGGCTTTAAGTCTCCTGAAGTTTTCATATTCTCTGCACGTTGGATAAAGCTCGTGCTAAACACAGAAGAGGGACTCAGAAATAGCATTGAATTGAAAATACAGGGGAAAAAAACAAATCTTCAGTTGGAGATGATGTGTTTTATTTTTGTCTTTTTTTTTAAGTTTATAAAGGAAGTAAACATACAATCCCCTAAAGATTAAGCATTCCACGGCATGTTAAAAAAAAAAAAAAAAAAAAAAAAAAGACTGAGTCCCGTGCTTGGGAACAAAAGGATGAATAAGCCGATTTTCCTGCCCTCGAGGAATTCAAAGTCAGGAAGGGACTGAACCAGGAAAACAAGTGTAGGAGGAGTTGATCAGAAGGATGGTCCAAGTGCCTGTCTCCTTTTCTTTCCTTTCAGTTTGTTTGTCTTATCTTGTTTTGTTTAAGAATACATCTGCAGGAGCGTGTGGGTGGCTCAGTGGGTTAAGCCTCTGCCTTCGGCTCAGGTCATGATCCTGGGGTCCTGGGATTGAGCCCCGCGTCAGGCTCTCTGCTCAGCAGGGATCCTGCTTCCCCCTCTCTCTGCCTGCCTCTCTGCCTACTTGTGATCTCTGTCTGTTAAATAAATAAAAAAATAAATAAAAATTTAAAATTAAAAAAAAAAAGAGGGCGCCTGGGTGGCTCAGTTGGTTAAGCAACTGCCTTCTGCCTAGGTCATGATCCTGGAGTCCTGGGATTGAGTCCCACATCGGGCTCCCTGCTCAGTGGGGAGTCTGCTTCTCCCTCTGACCCTCTCCCCTCTCATACTCTCCCTCCCTCCCTCTCTCTCTCATCCTCTCTCTCTCTAAAGTAAATAAATAAAATCTTAAAAAAAAAAAGAATAATTGCATCTGCAAATAACCATCGAAAACAAAAATGCCACCAGCAAGATATTTCTAAAAGACCAAAAGCCAAAGGGTACAAATTGACAGAGAAGAATGAGGAACCGTGGTGGGGGAACGGTAAGCCCAGCAATGGGAGCAGTTCCAGGAGCTCCAAGCAGAGTTGACGGTCTCCGGAGCACTCGTGGCGGGGAACTATGGAATTACTTCCGAGTTCAAGCCAGCCATTCCCATCTCCCACACTGGGGCTGAGCCCCACAGGAGATGATCCAAGACCAAAGCAAGGAGCACCAGACAGGTGAGACAGTGCCCCAAGCTGATAGCAAGGACGCCCTCGTTTCCAAAACTAGAGCATTTTCCCTAAACTATTTTCCTTCCACCCCATCTCAAATCTGTTTCTCTTCTGGAATTCTCCATCTCATGCCACTCTTTTGCTCTAGCCAAAATTCTTCCCTTTCTCTCTCTTTCCAGATAATCACCAAGTCTTAGAATTCTACCAGTAGCCTCCTCCTCTCTTTCCCCACTGGCCTTCCCGGAACGTCAGCCCTCTCTTTGAACCACCTCTCTTCCTTCATGCTCTCCCACATGAAACAACGTGGAGAAAAATCCGACGCTGTTAACAGCAGAGTCAGCCCTACCACCTGAGGACGGCAGCTCTGCTGGATGAGAACTCTGATACGCCACTCGGGGACTTGCAGGAATAAATGCATTTGCTCACTGATGGCCATCAAAGGAAGTCGGCTGGACTAACCGCCCAGATCCATTCCCCGTGGTGGGCCTGCGCACACAGACCCGGGCGCACAATGAATGGCTTGGAACGATGGAGGGGGGAACCGGGGCGTCAAAGGAGAAGAGGAAGTGAAAACAGACGATGCAACCCTAAAAGTGGAGCTGGCGGGAAAGCGTGAGGGAGAAAAGAGATGTTAAATAAGAATTCAAGAAATTCAGGAAAGTGTTTCTAGATTATGTACAATGCAAAATGTCTTCCTCATCTGGCCAAGAAAATCTTCAGTCCTCATCAGCGCGCTTGGGAGCCGGAAAGATTGTGCAGATTCATCAGAGTTCTAAGGCCTGCTCTGAGCTATTTCGGAGGAGCAGGAGGAGAGCTGGCACATCTAGACCGTAAGCAGTAGCATTATGCTGCAGGCAAAGAGGGCGGATTCTGGGGCTTGGCAGGCTTAGGCTCAAATCCTATCTCCACCACTTACACCGGGGTGAGCTCTGGCTGCTCACAAAGGCTCAGTTTTTTTCTTATCTATAAAAGAGGGACAGGAACCCCGGCCATACATGGTTGTTTTGGGACACCCCAGCTCAGCACCCCTTGTCCTCATGAATGTATAGTAACATGAAAAGATGGGGGCCTGCCTGCCAAGGCTACCTGCCTCTTTTTCACCTGCAGCAAACAACCCTTGCACTGACTTTGTTTTGAAAGTGCCACAACTCCAAATACGTTTAAGTCATTTTCTTAATCAACTTCAATATCTAAGAGAAAGAAGAGCACATTTTCTGATCTCGCACCTGTCAATGAGGTAAATTCAGGGAAGAGACAGCCGTGAAGTGTGAGGTCAAGAAGGGGCAATGGGAAAGAGGGGAAAGGACTATACCCTGAAAACAATAGAACCCTGATGAAAGAAACTGGAGATGACACAAAGAAATGGAAAGACAGTTCATGCTCATGGGTTAAGAAAACAAATGTCACTACAATGTCTATACTAACCAAAGCACTCTATACATCTAAGGCAATCCCTATCAAAATACCAACAGCATTTTCCACAGAGCCAGAACAAACAATCCTAAAATTTGTATGGAAACACCAAAGGCACCAAACAGCCAAAGCAATCTTGAAAAAGGAAAAACAAAGCTGGAGGCATCACAATTCCAAACTCCAAGTTATATTACAAAGTTGCAGTAATCAAAACAGTATGGTACCGGCACAAAACACACGAAATACAGACACAAAGATCAACGCACCAGAATGGAAAACACAGAAGTGAACCCACAATTACACGGTCAGTTAATCTTTGACAAAGCGGGAAAGAATATCCGATGGGAAAAAGAATGTTTTTCTTCTGGGGTGCCTGGGTGGTTCAGTCAGTTAAGCGACTGCCCTCAGCTCGGGTCACGATCCTGGAGTCCTGGGATCGAGCCCTGCATCGGGCTCCCAGCTCCACAGGGAGTCTGCTTCTTACTCTGACCTTGCCTTTCATGCTCTCTCTCACTGTCTCTCTCTCAAATAAATAAAATCTTAAAAAAAAAAAAAAAAAGAATGTTTCTTCAACAAATGGTGCTGGAAAACTGGAGAGGAACCTGCGAGTGAATGAAACTGGACCGCTTTCTTACACCACACACAAAAATAAACTCAAAGTGGATGAAAGTCCTACATGGGAGACCTGAAACCATAAAAATCCTGGAAAAGAGAGCAGGCAGTAATTGCTCTGATGTCGGCTACAGCATCATTTTTCTAGATCTGTCTCCTGAGGCAAGGGACATGAAAGCCCCTGTCCCCACGTGCCCCAGGGAAACAGGAAGAACCACCGCTATTCTCAGAGTCAGAGCACATGCCAGAGTTCAAGGTCCAATGTGCAGCGACTGAGCTGGTGGCCCACCTGCAGATGAGAAGATCCTGCAACTTGCGTTTCTGGGCTAACGGATGGAATGAATCAAGGCTTCCCTAACTCTTCCCCAATAACTTCCCTCCTCCTCTCTCAGGCTGCTTCATGTTCCAAAAACAGAGGCTCCCCATCCACTAGCCTCCTTCTCTGTCCCCTTTCTTACTGGGCTGTGCAGAACCAGGCTAAGAACACACAGCCTGAATACTTGCGGCTACCCACAAATCCCACTTCCCCTGAGAACCCAGCAAGGGAGACAGAGCAAAGCAGGGGGCAGCCCTCGATACGTTCCTTTGAGACCCAGTTGTCCATGAGTTCCTCCCCAGCCAGGAGGATGCCTTTTAAGTTCTGAGCACCAGCACACACAGTGATCCACATGTCTGCATCAATCAGGTGCCACATCAGAACAAACGCGGCATTTTCTAGCTTGGGTAGGGAGGGAAGAGAATGACAAACACCATTGTGTTCTTAAGCCAAGCAGCCATCCAACAACACTTTCTTGGTATGTACAAGTAAGTGTTAAGAGCACCAAATCATTAAGTTAGCCAATTCAAGATAATAATGGCAAAGCGAGGCCCTGCCACCCATTGTAGAATGTGGATTTAACACATTCCCTGGGGCCAGGAAGCCTGCTTTTCCAGACTCTAGAAAGAGCAGGTCATCTTCTGTTGAGAGTTCAAAGTGACTTCAGTCATCCAAGTTATGTCAACTTTTTCAGTAACCAACACCACCACTTTTGCCTCTGCCTACCCTGCAGGGGTGAACACAGACCAATCACTCCCCCAAATTTGGGGGAGTTTCAGCTCCCTATTGTTCTCTAGCTGATTGACAGTTTCTTTGGCATACATACAACTTCAAGTCCACCTCCCTTGGCCCGCCCCTGCCCAGAACCTTTGTGCTATGCGGTCTATACGTGTATTTTAAAAATTGAAGTGAATTGCAATTAATGTCCTTTGAAAATTTCAAGACACCCCTGGGGAACCAATAAGCAGGGTTGGGAATCACTGATGTAAGGTTTCACTCCTAGGGATGGGAAACTTTTCAGTCTTGGCTCCCTCATCTCCATCTATGGAAACAATGACAATTGACTCTTTCCCCCGCACACTCACGCAACCCAAAAAAGTAGGATGCCCAATGCTAGAGACCATTTTCCACAGAAAATATCTACCTGATCGCAGGTACTGCCCGAGACTGTGGTCACCAAACCATGCTGAGATAATTGACATGCAAGTACTTTTGAAAAGTATAAAGCATTCTATAAATGTAAGGCCTTATTATTTCCTATTATTCCTACTATTGCATAAAGGATTGTACTCAATGTACCATAATCTATTTACTGCTCACTCTAGAGCATTGTGGTCATCTCACTGGAATGCCCTCCCCCAACCCTGGGTTCTGTTCCCATGCACTTAGTAGGCATTCAACATATATTTGTGAGATTGAAGGAACTCGAACAGAATTCCATCAGGGTATTTCTTACATGGAAAAGATGTCTCTTTGTGGGCATAGACCTGGCCATCATTCAGGAAAGCCCATTTCCATGCTTTAACCCGTGACCAGATGACATGTAATGCCCTTGGTAGACAGTACCATACTGTCTCTTGTGGATACCTACCTTGTGGAGTGGAGGGTGGGAAGCATACTTTGATAGACTACTTGCAAGGCAAGCATCTAGACTAGGAAAGTTCCCAATGAAGTGATGCAATTAAAAGGGGTAAGCAGTGCTGATAACGTATTCACTGCCCAACGGTAGCCAGCTGCTGGGGACACCGAAGTGAATGGGTGTCATCTCTCTCCTTAAGAGCTCAATCTCGAGACAACAGGGTGACTCACTACGCAGAGTGGTTTTACACCTTCTGCAACGTAGAGCAGTCTGGGGGCAGAAAGGATACAAAGGCCACCCCTCACTGCCATTAGCAAAGGTAGGGCCTCCTCACACTAGTCCTGACCTGGGGTTTTAAGGATGGTTCTTCCAGAAAAGAGTCCACATTTGGGAACTATAAATCTATCTTTCTGAAATTCATGAGGAAAATATACCTCAAATCTGAACTTCCTGAGTTTAGCTGGGTTGTTATTCCTGGTTCCTGAAATGGCGCTGGGGCCATGGGGCTTTGGGTTCCTCATCCCTAAGAACCCCTTTCAAGCACCTCCCCCAGCACAGGCACCCTCTCTGACACATTTAACACACAATCTTAAATATTCACTTATCTTTATAAAACAGCAGATGTTGGGATGTTTTTCACTTCCCTAACTCATATAACGTTATGAATTTCATTTGGTTCTGTCTTTGTTCACTCAACAGTGTCTTTAAAACCCACCTATGGTGCTGCATGGAGGCTCTCGGTTCTCCGTGGCATGTCCCATCACTGCTCCCGCCACACTTTACTCACCCGTTCCCCTTGGAATGGGCGCTGCCATTAACCCCCCGCCATTAGGAGCAGTACAGTAAGGAAATCTCTGTGCACGGCCTTCCTTTCAGACCTCGCAAAGAATTTCTCTAGGATACATACACCTGAGTGGGATTTTGAGATTGTAGGTCATCCGCATTTCATTTCGCTAGCTTCTGCCAAATTACTTTCCAGAATCATTGTACCAGTTGGGTCCTCACCAGCAGTCTATGAAAGTTTCTGTCTCCCCCCATCGGTGCCAACACGGGTATTATCCAAATTTCTGGATTTTACCATTCTGAGGAGTCCAAAGAAGTTTCTCATAAGTGGTTGTATTTGCATTTCTCTGGGGATTTCTAGCTTAAAATACCATCTGACTGACAATCTTTGATTTAGACTTCCCCATTCCCCACCAAAATAGACATGATGATAAAGGGGGGGAAGAAAAGACAAAAACAAATAACATTAAAAAAAAACAAACAAAACCCAAAAGCTGAGATTGGAATTGGAACAGAACAAACATACTGGCTTGAAAGAATTTCCATAAATGCCCCATCCATCACCCACAATTCCTGCTGCACATCACAGGAAACCAGGGGTTGCACTAGCCAGAAACCCAGGAGACCAACCTTCTCTTGCTTGGCTGTAACTTTTGAGTAGACCAAATGCCAGCCTTCCTCTGCTTCCAGAGCCATTATGAGTCCAAAACTCCTAAGAAGGGAAAGGCAGTGGGAGCTGTGGGTGGGTAGAGCTGGCGGTACACACTGCGTTCTGAAACAGCTACTAGAGAAGGAGAGTCGGGCCGGAGAAAGAACTCGTCCTGTAACAGCGTCCCCTGGGGAACGTAGCTGTTACTCCCACGGCACACCTTCCTTAACTCTTTGACACAAGCTATAGATACAGATACTGTAGATGGTCATTTGGGGAACAGGAAAGACACAGGGGAGGAACAGATTGGAAGACGGGATAACTTGAAAGTTCTGGTGTGGACATGTTAAGGAGAAGATGCCTACCAGACACCTGAGTTAAGGTGTCAAGGAGGCAGTCGGTTTTGGAGCTCAGAGGAGAGATGAAACGTGGAGCTATAAACGGGGAAGTCATCTGCGGGTAGATTTGCATTAAGCCCACAAGAATGGATGAGCTCCTAGGGCTGGGTATGGGCAGAGAGAGAAAGCCAGAACCCAGCCCTGGGGCACACCCACGTTAGGGGTCACAGCAGAGAGGAAGGGCCAGCAGCAGAGACTACTAAGCACCAGCCACAGAGGAGGGAAACTGCAGAAGAGCATGCTGTCTCACAAGCCCAGAGAAGTAAATGTTTCAAGAATGAGAGAGTAGTCAGCCGTACCAAATGACAAGTCAAGTAAAATAAAGTTGGAGAAGGAAGGCGAGAATACAGTAGCACGGATGCCACTCGGGACCTGACCGAGAGCAGTTTGGGCAAACCTAAGCCTATCAGAGTAGCTCGAGGAGGGAACCGCAGATGAGAAAATGGGGACAGCCAGGGATGACTCTTGATAAGTTCATAGAGAAGAGTGGAGAGACAGGCCAGAGGATAAAGAAGGGTATGAGGTCAAGGGAGGGTTGCTTTGTTTAGTGTGAGATTCTATAGCATGTCCTTACACAGATGTGAGGGATCTGGTGGACAGCGTGACACACAACGCCCAGAAAGGTGAAGGACTGAGACTGAGAACAGGTGCAGAAATGTAACCGGCAGAAGTGGGACTACACCCAGCAGCCACACTGTGAGGAGCAAAGGCCGTGGTGAGCCTTGGCCACACGTGGCGCATGGGGACGGGGTGGTCTGCTGGTCAGAGATGCCACTGGTGAGCACACAGGGAAGGCTCACTGGATCGTGCAGTCAGCACAAGCTCTTAGCTGTTTGTGTGTTCTGGTAACACATGTTCAGCTGAGTTTTATTGCATAATATTTTGTTATCAATCATGGCACCCTTTTAACTGCATATATGCCAACTCCAGAAATATCCTGAACCTGAATAAGCCAATCCTGGACATTCCAAGTTAAAAAACTCCTTTGACTCTACGAGAATTCTCTACGAGAATTCATTAATTTGGGAGTTCAGAAGGGTGGCCAGATGCCTTTATTTACTCAAGAACGTAGGTTGAGAGCCTACCAGGTGACAGACACTGTCCTGGGCAGTGGGAACAAATAAATAAATGGCCATGGTTCTTGCAGAGGTAATGACAGACTGGCAGGGTGGTCAGTAAAGTCCTCTGGGAGCAGAGGACATGGGACCCCAGACCTGAAGGATAAAAAGGAATTATCTGCATAGAGAGGAGACTGGGAAGTCCGAGATAAGAGGAACAGAGCCCACAAAGTGGTAAAAACAAAGAACTTATGTATTGGAGAAGTCAGAGAAAGCCCAGAGGACCGAGAACAGAGAAGAAGCAGGAGCTGGAGGACAGGTGGTGCCAGATCGGACAGTGGTTTGTAGGTCTGGATCTCACTGGGACACTAATATAAGTGTTCAACATACATAAACAAACACACAGTATTAAAACTTGCCTACATGCCAGCAATAACATGTCATAAAAAAGTATCCTATGGGACGCCTGGGTGGCTCAGTTGGTTGAATGACTGCCTTCGGCTCAGGTCATGATCCCGGAGACCCGGGATGGAGTCCCGCATCAGGCTCCCAGCTCCACGGGGAGTCTGCTTCTCCCTCTGACCTTCTCCTCGCTCATGCTCTCTCACTGCCTCTCTCTCAAATAAATAAATAAAATCTTTAAAAAAAAAAAAAGGTATCCTACTCAGAATAGCAATAAAAACTTTATCTAGAGGGAAAAAAAAAATCCCTTAACCAGATACACAGAAGCAGAATTTGGCTAAAGGGAGGAAACTGGAAATTGTAACATTTGACTCTAATAAATGCCAAGTTCCATGCCAAGATGTCCTTTCTATAAATGTCCTTTCTAACTAAACCAATAAAAGTTTGTTGCAATTATCAGCCAAATTCTAATTTTTTATATTGTTGCAAAATGATTCTGAAGTGTCCTAAAGGGGATGTTGAATTATCAAAAATTCTAATATAAAGCTAAAATTAAAACAGCATGATAATGAGGAAATAATAAATAGATCAAGGAACTAAACATAGAGAAAGGGCGTTTGGGTGGCTCAGTCGTTAAATGGCTATCTTCGGCTCAGGTCATGATCCCGGGATCCTTTCTCGGCAAGAAGCCTACTTCTCCCTCTCCCACTCCCCCTGCTTGTGTTCCCTCTCTCGCTGTGTCTCTCTCTGTCAAATAAATAAAATCTTTTAAAAATAAATAAATAAATAAATAAATAAAAATAAACATAGACAAAAACAGACCTTACTATACACAAAACTGTAAATAATGATACAGGTAACATTAAAAATCAGTGGAGAAAAAAACATGTATTCAATTACTAGTGCTAGGAAAACTTGGTAAACCATTTAGAATAAAATGAAATTGAATTATAACCCAAATCAATTCCAGATGGATTAAAGGTACATTTTAAAAAAACAAAAACAAACATGAGTAGGGGCATCTAGGTGGCTCAGTTGTTAAGCATCTGCCTTCGGCTCAGGTCATGATCCCAGGGTCCTCGGACCGAACCTCCTGTGTTGGGCTTCCTGATCTGTGGGAAGCCTGTGGGAAGCCTGCTTCTCCCTCTCTATTCCCTCTGCTTGTGTTCCCTCTCTGTTTCTCTCTCTGTCAAATAAATAAAATCTTTAAAAATTAATTAATTAATTAACATAAGTAAAACATAAATGAATATTCCTCTAACCTCAAGATGGAGAAAAGCTTTTTAAACATGAAAGAACTAGGAGAAACAATATAGACCTATTTCCATACAAATGTAAAACTTCTTGGGCGCCTGGGTGGCTCAATGGGTTAAGCCTCTGCCTTTGGCTCAGGTCATGATCTCAGGGTTCTGGGACCCAGTCCCACATCGGACTCTCTGCTCAGCAGGGAGCCTGCTTCCCTCTCTCTCTCTGCCTGCCTCTCTGCCTACTTGTGATCTCTGTCAAATAAATAAATAAAATCTTTAAAAAAATGTAAAACTTCTATATACTAAAAAAATTAAAAGAGTAAACTAAGGAAAATATTTGCAACATAATGGCAAAAATTGTTACTTTTAATGCATAAAGAGTGATGGGCATTAAGCAGGGCATGTGATGTGATGAGCACTGGGTGTTATACCCAACTAATCAATCATTAAACATTATATCAAAAACTAATATACTATATGTTGGCTAATAGAATTTTAATTAATCAATTAATTAGTTAATTGATTAATTAAAAAGAATTCTGACAAATCAATAAGAAAAATACAAATACCCAAATTTTTTATAATGATGCTTAGGATATGGATAAATAATTCCATTAAGAAGACATGCAAATGATCAATAAACATCTAATCATTAGTAAACAGGACACCATTTTTCTTTTTTTTTTAAGATTTTATTTATTTATTTGACAGAGAGAGAGACACAGCGAGAGAGGGAACACAAGCAGAGGGAGTTGGAGAGGGAGAAGCAGGCTCCCCACTGAGCAGCGAGCCCGATGCAGGGCTCGATCCCAGGACCCTGAGATCATGACCTGGACCAAAGGCAGCCACTTAATGACTGAGCCACCCAGGTGCCCAGGAGACCATTTTTCATCTAACACATTTAGTTTTTTTTTTTTTTCCTCTTGCTAGTGATCAGTATCAGTAAGGGTACAGAAAAAATTATCTCTCATGGCTGGTAGAAATATAAATTGGTGAAAACTTTCAGTAGGGAGCAATTAGATAATTTTATGCCATCATTTCACTTCTAATAATTTCTTCTAAGTAAATACTCAAAACTGCAGTCAAAACAGTATGTTCCAGAATGTTCACTGCCGTATCACTTCCATGTAATCCATTCTCCATAGAGCAGCTCAAGCGTCTTTAAACCCTAGATCAGCTTGTTCTAGTGGTGTGCTGGTAAGTGTTTAACAATGGCTCTCTGTAGGATCAAAGTCCTGACTCGCAGCATCTGCTACAAATCTCTGTGCTGTAAATACTCTCACCATGGCCATTGTGAATTATCAACATGTGATGTCACGACACAATTAGTTGGGAAGAGATAGGAGCAACTGGTTCTCAGGAGCCTACGTGAGCCAGGTCTAGCACACACCACTCCGTGTGCATCACTCCCCAGAATGAAGCGCTCCACGGGGTGTCCTTCACACTTTGCCCACCTGCTTACCCTGTCCTCCAAAGCTCTCCACGAGCCCCTCGTGTCCCCCTCTTCCCATCCTCTCCTTGCTCATTTACTGCTCCTGAACTTTGAACTCCCCATGTTCACTCCCACTTCAGAGTCTTTCAACTTGACCTTTCCCAGAATCTCTCCCTGTCATTCAGGTCACCTACTCAGAAAGGTCTGAGGTTGCCACCCCTTAGTTCACTCCATTACCTTGTACAGCACCTATCACTGTCTGAACTTACCTCCTTTACTGATCATGCTTCTCCACTAAAATTTTAAACTCTACTAGGTCAGGCCCCTGTCATGGTTATCCTATGTAATTTCCGGCATCCAGGAAAACACGGCACACACTAAGTACTTGATACCTATTTGTTGAGTACTGACACATTTTTTAGTCTATAATAGTGAAGAATGTTTAAACCACATAAATGTTCCATGATAGGGACATGGTAGAACTAACATTTGTTGATCATTTGTTGAACATTTGATTTGTTGATCTACCCCATACTGTGAGAAGCACATGAACTCTTCACCTCATGTCATCCGTACAAAACTCTATGGCGTGAGCACTCTTGTCATCCTCATTTTACAGATGAGGAAATACCCAGGGAGGTTAGGTCACCTGCCCAAAGCCACATGGAGCCACGTAAGTCAAATCCAAGTCAGTTTCCCAGGCCCACTGGATAGATCATCTAACATTCCAGGGATAGGGATGAAGCTTCCCTTAGACCAATAACCACAGGAACATGGAAGTGTGGGTTTCAGGTGCTCACTGCGCTATTGATAAAGTTGTTCCTTATTTCACAGTTGGTTCCCGCTGTTCATATCCCCTTGCTGAAGAGCTCTTCTGGGAGGACAGACAAGAAAGCAGGGCCGGAACTAAGTTTATCCGAGTCCCGAGCCTAACAGCAACATAATAGCACCCAAATCTCTCCCTGAACTTCAACCCTTAGCCATCACAGATCAGGTTTTCAAATAATACTTCATGATATCATTATAATTCTGCAAAGATAATTTTAAAAAGAAGCAGAATGGAAAACTATGTGTTCTGTAAGAGCTCAGTTTGGGGGAAAACACAGAAATTAAAAACACATTTGTACATATATATATAATGCTTACAAAAAGACCAGCGGGGAAAACACACCAAATGTTAGCGGGGTTTGGACTGAAGTGATTGGATTCTGAGCGATTTTTATATTCTTCTGTATGCCTTTCCCTACTTTCCAATCGTTTCCCAATAAGTCCGTCTTTTGTAATGAGAAAGAAAAAATCTATATCGTTGCATTTGTTTTTAATGGGTGAAGATTTTTTTTAAGATTTTATTTATTTATTTGACAGACAGAGATCACAACTAGGCAGAGAAGCAGGCAGGGTGGGGGAGGGGGGAGAAGCAGGCTCCCTGCCGAGCAGAGAGCTGGATTCGCGGCTCAATCCCAGGACCCCTGAGACCATGACCTGAGCCAAAGGCAGAGGCTTTAACCCACTGAGCCACCCAGGCGCCCCAAGGGTGAAGATTTTAAAGGAAATGGAAAACAAAATTCAGAAAATGTTAAACAGACCAGATGAAACAGGATTGGGAGGTTGCAAATAGGGTTTCTCCAGGGCTGGGCTAAGACCAGACGTGTGGGTAAAGTTCTCACACACTTAACCTGAGAAAAAGCAGCAAGGGGAGTAGTTACAAAATGACGCAAGCACAGGACAGGGAGGTGAAGGTGAAGAAAGATGACAAGCAGGTTATACTTAAGGGCTTAAGGGTTGGTTCCCCCCCCCCCCCCCGCCACCGCTGTGCCCCACCACCGCCCAAAACACAGGAAGGGAAGTGAGTTCCATGTCAGGATAGTCTTCTAGGTTCCGGGACACAATTCCAACAATACTAAGCTGGTATCTTGTTGTCAACTCAATTCTGACATTATGAAGCCAGAGACTATGTCAGATTCCATTGGGTAAGGGCTCAATCCTACAAGACTGCCACCCTGGGACACATTTCAGTTGCCAACTGCAAACTCAAGTTGTTACCTGTATTTCTGACTTATTGCTTAGAAATCACAGGTTCCCAGGACCTCCTCCTTGGATTCAATTAATTTTCTAGAGCACTCACAAGACTCAGAGAAATAAATTCCTTACTAGATTACTGGTTCATTATATAAGGATATAATTCAGGAACAGATGGAAAAGATGCATGGGGCAAGGTATGGGGAAAGGGAGGAAGTTTCTATGCCTTCCCCAGGAACACTAACTCTCCCCAATCTCCAAGCGTTCAGCAAAACAGAAGCTTTCCCAACACTGTCCTTTTAGGTCTATTACATAGATGACTGATAAACTCATTGGCCACTGATGACTGATTTCATCTCCAACCCCTCTCTTCTAAGAGGAGGTTGGGGTTGGGACTGTAAGTTCCAACCCTCTGATCACATGGTTGGGTCTTCTGACAAACAGACCCCATCCTTAGGTGCTTTCCAAAAGTCACTTCATTAATGCAAAAAAGGACATCTTTATCACTCTCATCATTTAGGAAATTCCAAGGGTTTGGGGAGCTGTGCGTTGGGAACTAGACAAAGATCAAATACCTATAAGAGTGACAGATTTTAGTCATCCGAATGACCAAATGAATCTTTTTCTTACAAATCACAATAGCACAGGTAGAATGGCCACCTGGGAGAAGGAGCTGCGACACTCAGAGACTGAGTCAGAAAGGACAATAAGGATATTCGAGGATAGAAAGATACTCTAAACTTGAGTACCCAAGTATGGAACCCACAACAGTCAGTCTGAAGAAACTGGAGCTCACTCAGAGCAACGCAGAGCCCAAACAGTAGCCAGTAACCATGTGTCCTATGAGCATCTGAAATGTGGCTAGTCCACCAACTGGAGGCTACATACCAATTTCAAAGACTTAGCAGGAAAATAAGAAATGTAAAATACCTCAATTTTTTTATTAGCTTCATGGTGAAATGGCAATATTTTTGACAGGTTAGATTATTAAAATATAATTTCACCTGTTTGTTTTTACTTTTTCAATATAGCTACTAAAAATCTTAAAATCACACTGGTGGCCTGTGTTTGTGGCTCAGATAATATTTCAACTGAACATGATCTAGACCAGCCCTGTCATTTAAAGATGACCAACCTGAAGCTACAGAGGGTGAGTGGCCAGAGCTATTAAATGAACTTCACACAGCTAGTCAGTGAAAGAGGTGAGACCACATCTCACAGTTCTTACCACCCAATCCAGTCCTCTTACGTCTTGACCCAATCTACATATCATATGTTTGATTCCAGAGACACATCAATGGTCTACTTCGTTTCTGTAGACAACTGAGGTTATTGTCATCTGTTATTTGGGAAACTTGGAACAACTAAGGATTTTTTTCCCCAATGTTCTTTTTGTTACTTAGAAAACTGTCTTTGTTGGGACGCCTCGGTGGCTCAGTGGGTTAAGCCTCTGCCCTCGGCTCAGGTCACCATCTCAGGGTCCTGGGATCGATCGATCGAGCCTCGCATTGGGCTCTCTGCACAGCAGGGAGCCTGCTTCTCCCTCTTTCTCTCTGCCTGCCTCTCTGCCTACTTGTGATCTCTCTCTCTGTCCGATAAATTAAATATATTTTTTAAAAAAGGAAACTGTCTTTGTGAAACATTCTCAAAATGCTTTCATTCCTGTATTGCTGCAACCCAAGCAAATATAGGGTGGTTGGTGCATTCTGTAGACCACTGGGTAGAGTTCAATCCAAACCATCACCACGGGATGAGGTCTGGAAGAGTTTTCCACTTGATAAAAATTAAACTAGATCTTGCCATTTTATATGGGGACATATTCTTTGTTTACATTGGATCTCGCTTACACTGGAAAATCACAATAAGGCAAGGCTTAGATATGTTTTGATTTTACTTTCGGCACCGTTTCTTGCTTTGCAAGGTTCTTAGAGCTGAGAACTGCCTACCCAATAGCCTTTTACTCCTTTCTTCCTGAAAGAAACCTGACTTTATAAGGAAGAGCTAGGTCTTCCACTAATAGAACTACACTTCCCATCCCCCTTTCCATGTAAAGGAAGTCATGTGATACAGATCAGGCCAAGGAGGCAGAATCAGAAGGTACTAGGCAGAAACTGCAGGGAAAGTTCTTCAGGAAGGGGCTGGCTCCAATAGCATGTTTCCTTTTGCCACTCCTTTTCTTTCTTCCTATATTGCTCACAGCACTGGACACAGATCTGTTGCGTGGGACCCGGAGTTAACGAGCCCACACTAGAGACGGCTGGGTGGAAAGACCCTGATGACATCACAAAACTGCCTCCCCAGCCCCAGCCTGCCTCCCACAGATGTACTGGAATGAGAAAAATAAGACCCCAATTTGTTCTTCAGGCCACTGTACTCAAAAGTCGAACTCAATTTCTGAAACAGCAGGCCACAAATACATCCTACATGTGTCCGTCACACGGTTATGAAACGATTTTATGAGAACGCTCTATTTTTAAAAAGCAGAACGTTGCCAAATCTCAGGGGCCCTAAGGCAAAGACCTCATCCTGAAAAATCCTACAGATTGCCAGAAAGAGAGGACAAATGCAGCCACAGAGACCCCCCACTGAAGCCACGTGCCCTGGAAACGAATGAGTCGCACTGTGGCTCAGTGCTGAGGGGGAAAAAATGGAAGCGATGCTTCTGTCAAGTGACATCAAACACCCAGGGTTATTGGTATTTCTGTCAGATTCCTGAAGCAAGTCATGAAAGATTACCTCTGCCAGTTTTCTTCAACTTGCAACTATCTGAAACTCCCAGCTCCAACCACTCAGTCAGTCCCTGGGTCTCTCTGGTTTGGAACATGTCAGTGCCCTCTTAGAAGAATGCCTATTTGGGGAGCCCCTTCTGGAAACTTGGATTGCAAGGTCCATCCTCAGCATAGCTATAAGGGAAATGAAAATGTGGGTTCAATCCTAGCTCTAGTTGTGTGATCTTGGCTAAAATATTTAATCTCCCTAAGCCTTTTCTTTCATCCATAACAACTCACCAGGTTATTATGCTCTCAGATTACATGAGGTAGTGAATGTGCTTTGTTAACTGTACATACAGTGTTCTGGAAATGTAATGTTACCACTGTAAGGCACATATTTTCCTACAGATGAGGAAAATGAGGTTCAAGAAGGTTCAATAGTTTACCCAAGACCAGACAACTAACTCAGAATGGCTGGATCCAAACAGGACTCAAATCCAGGTAAGAGTGCTACACCCCCATGAAGCCTAAGACTTGGTCTAAGGGACGTAAGTCATCATCTAGTGAGCCTTGCCCCCGTAGCGTCCAGGTACAGAGATCCAGAACCTCTCAGAGAAGTCCTAATTACCTTCTAGAAAACCCAGACGGACAGCCTAGTCCCAGAAAAAAATCTGTGCAAGTCACCAGGAGATCATCACAGACAATCTGCTGTATCCCAGGAGAAACAACAGTGGGACTCACTCCTGATAGAACCCGGGCAAAGGTGCCTGCCCTCCCTGTAGCCACAGATGATCAATAATTCTTAACCTTGACTGCACCTTAAAATCACCTGAGGTGGGACACCTGGGTGACTCAGTCGTTAAGCATCTGCCTTCCGCTCACGTCATGGTCCCAGGGTCCTGGGATGGAGCCCTGCATCTGGCTCCATGCTCAGCAGGAAGCCTGCTTCTCCCTCTCCCACTCCCCCTGCTTGTGTTCCCTCTCCCACTGTCTCTCTTTGTTAAATAAATAAATAAAATCTTAAAAAAAAAAAAAAGAATCACTTGAGGAACTGTAAAAGTCTATTTATCAGTACATGTCTCTATCAATGCCGGGACTCCAACCAGGAGGACGGGAATGTGAGTCTCTCAGAGTTGGAATCTAGAGCCCCGTAATTCTTAAAGCCAAGTGGGAAGGCAGGCAGGTGGGGTCACTGGGTAGATCTCACACCGTATAAATGGGTGTTCTGTTTCCCAGCCACATCGAGGGGGAACCAGGACAAAGAGAAGGCAGTGGACTGAATGTTTGTGTTTCTCTGAAATTCCTATGTTGAAATCCTAATCCTAATGGGATGGTATTTGGTGAGGCCTTTGGGAGGTAATTAGGTCTTGAGAGTGGAGTTTCCATGAATGATTTTGATGCTCTTATAAGAGGCCAGAGAGCTCACTCCCTACCCACCCTCTGAGGGAGGACACAGCAAGAAGTCAGCCATCCGCAGCCGAAGAGGATTTCACCAGAACCCGGCCGTGCCGGCACCCTGATCTCGGACTTCCAGCCTCCAGAACTGGGAGGAATAAATGTCTGTTGTTTATAAGCTACTCAGTCTGTGGTACTTCGTCCTGGCAGCCCAAATGAACAAAGACTCATAGTAAACACTAGTGAAAATGACATCAAATACATCACAAGAGCCTAAGAACGTATGAGACTCATCGATTAAGGTAAACACACAGACAAAAACAACTCTGAGACATTGTTGTCCTCGATCCCAGCAAGACTAAGAGACATGTGAGGCTACTGAGTGACAGACCAGATCTACCTAATTCCAAAGACTTTCAGATTCTGTGAAGCTCTGCCACCAGAAACATCGAGAGGGGCCTGAGACACAGAACCAAGCATGGATGCTGGGGCAGATGAGCTTCACTGGCCAAGTGAGAAAAGACTCGGGCAGTCCACTGCGAGATTCCAACTATCCCCATAGGGGTCAGGAGAGGTCGGAGCAAAGAGGCATGTGCTCACAACAGACGAGCACCGTCAGGACAGCAGGGCCTAGGTGGTGTTCTGGAAGGTTCTGGCCAACTCCTACACCACTGCTCATGGTGGACCACAAAGCCATCCCTCTATGTGGTGCAGGAGCTGCCAGGTCAGTAGACTTAAAACACCTCAGTGGATGCTGTGATGTGTTCCCGTCTCCCTGTAGGACTGCAGGTTCGATCTCCCGTGGCTGTTAGCCCACCTTAGGAACCGCCTTAGCTAAAGCTGGCTACCAGGGCCAAGGTCAGGATACCTGGGGGCAGTCTGCATCCAATGACTGGTCAGTGAGGGAACAGAAAATCCCAGCCTCTCTGCCCATCTCAGGACAACTCTGGAAGACCCCCCACCCACTCACCCCATGAGGCCACCTCTTCATTGAGACACATCACAGCCTGACTTCTCTTTCCACCTAGGCCTGCATCCTTCCCTTCCTTTCCCAGGTGTGGCTCCCATAAGCCCCCTGCACACTAATCCCTATCGCCTCCTGGAACCCAGGCCACAACAAGCAGGGTCTCCCTCCCTGCAGCAGCGTGGGAGCAGAAGCCACAGAGGGCAGTGGGAGCGCAGGCGTCCTGGAGGGGAAAGCCAAAGGATGGGCTTGATGGAGCCTGGCCTGGCGAGCAGGGCCACGTGGAGAAGGAGACCAGGCCTGCATTCCAGTCAAAGGCGGATGTTCTGTCGTGGGTTCCATGGCCCCAAAGTGGCTCCACAGCCTGCTTGGGAAGATGAGGGGGTGGTCATTGGGAGGGAAGAGGGCTGAGTCCCTGCCAGGTGGCCTAAAACTTTTCATCAGGGGTCCATATGCCAAAGAGCTTACAAGCAAAATCTTATTTTCATCAGATTGGAGTTCACCTCAATATCAAACTGAAATTAGCTATACATTAAAGGGATGAAGGGACAGAAGCCCTGAGAGGCGAAGTGACCTGCCCAAGGCCACCCAGCTTCTAGGTGCTGGAGTTAGGACTGGGAAGAGGCAATCTGTCCTACAATTTGTGCCCTGACCCATGGGGCCACACGGCCTCACGCAGCACACGGGGACTACCCCTGAGCCACCATACAAACAGCCAGAGAGGTGAACGGCCTTGGCCAGGGTCACATAGTTCCTTGGTGGCAGTTGCCTTTACAGAAACATTCCCTAAGCAACCCTGTAAGAGCCCAGCACGGTGCCAGGAAAACAGATTTAAGGTTAGATCACCTGGGGGTATACGTGTTATTAAAGAAGACAGGGTTGGAGGCTTAGAATTGTATTCATGCCAAAGCAATCTTTCTGCCCCCACCCCCACCCCAAGGAACCTACGGTTTGGAGGCAGGGCTCCTCCATAAGACAACTAAACCCAACACCGCTCAGCAAGTGTCCCTCATCATTAGCAGAACCAGAGTCACAAACCTGCCACAGGGGCCCCAAGAACAGCCCACACCAGCCAGCACCATCTGGACACTACCCCCCTCCCCTAGGCCTGTCTCTTCCCCCACTAGGAGGCACACAGGGTTCCGAATTCAGCAAGCCCCTTGCAAGGTCACCCCACCCCACCCAGGAAGGTCCCAGGGTCCCCCCTCTGTGCTAGATGCCATGAGCTAGAGCCACGAGCCTCCCCGAAGTATTGCTCTGGCTCTGGATAAAACCAAAGCTGTAGGCGTGCTAATTAGCAACCGCGAGAGGTTGGGCACACTGACTATTAATGACTCCATCTCTCTGTTTCCTGCTGGCCTATGATTAATTCATGGGGCCTCTCCAGCGGGGCCAGAGAGATAACATAGACTGCAAAAGTTCATATTTCAATTTGAGGCTGAGACGGGAGGAGGGCCGTGGGGGAGAAGCATCCGTCCTCAAGGGGCACGGGCGCGGTGTGGGAAAGCCTCCTCTGCCGACCGGCTTCTGGCCGTCTCTGCTTCGGAAATGAAGGCGGACATCACGAAGGCACCCACAAAGAGGGTCACTGCAGCACTGCTCCTAATTGCCAAGTGATCAGAGACTCCCATCCTAGGGAATGCTGTGCAACATTACAGAGACAGCACCGACGTCTTTCTAGAAACTGCCCAGGAAGATGCCTATGATATAGCGTTAATTTTTAAAACACCACAAATGCCACATGCAGACCCATGTGTGTACGCCGACTCCACTTTCATGCCAGAAAGAGAGGACAGATTTTACCCAGCTGAAGCACAGGGATGAGGAGAGTAACCACATGGATGGCAGCTGGGGAAGGTTTAAGATGCCAGGGGAGGGGGATGAAGACCGACTAGAAGCTGGTGTCCCTGAACCAGGGCTGTCAGGCCGGCACTGGCCTGCCCGGAAGAGCAAGGCCCCCAAGGAAGCCTTTCTGTATATTACTTTTCCACTCTAAGAACAGAAGGAGAATTTACCTGACTCCTCCCTGTTTTCTTCATAGATTTAGGAAGGGATGTGGATTTCCCATCCCTGAGATGAGTAGGCAACGGGGCTCCACTCCAACAGCAGCAGTGCGGTGAGGTAGTGGGATTCGTGCACTGCGCAAGTCTGCACAGAGGTTCCCAGGTAAGAGGTGGAGGGGCGGAAGAGAGGCACCAAAGGACTCCCACCCTGCGTTGACCATTCCTCCTCCACTCTGGGTTTTGGAGAGCAAAAGAGTAAGTGGAGAGAGGGGCCAAGAGCAGAGCGGAGGAGGAAGAGGGGGCCTCGGGGCAGGAGCGGGCTATGCTGTCCTACGGAGAGCAGGAGCTACTGAAAACAGCAGCGTCTAAAGGTCACACAGACCCGCAGCTTGGCCCAGGGCGACGCACATCATTCTGTGGGCCTCTGCTTTCTCACCTGAACATTAAATAAATGTGAAATTAGGTGAGATGACGTTTCTAAAGGTCTTGTTTATCTCGGGGCCTGGATCGCTGTAGTATCGTGTGCGTGCGTGTGCCTGTGCGCGTGCTCGCACTTAGACTCACACTTCGACTCTTCAGCACCGAGTATCTCCTTTTCTACAAGCGTCTTCATCCCACCCCGTCACATCCAGGAGAAAAACACCCTTGACTCATCTGCCGCTATGCATTCGGATGAGCTCTGCTCGGAGGGAAAGGCCGTGCAGGCTGGTGAGGGAGACAGTAGCTCTGGACGCAAACCGGAATCCACAGGGCTCTCACCCTGCTCTTCAAGGCCTTTCTGCTTCCAAGTTTCAGTGTCCCTCCGACGGGGTGGGTGACCCCTAGGCAGCCCCAGCCCCAGCCCCTGCCAGCAGCACAGCATTCTGGGACTCTTCCAAGTTAAGAGACTGTGGCTGCAGTACACAGAAGGGACCACTCGAGGGCATCATAAAACAGGAAAAAGTATCTCAAGAACGAGCGAGTGTGACAAATTGTGCAGCTGGCACTAGAGGGCGCTATTCTTCCCATTTTCTTCAAAAGGGAGACTCAGGCTGGGGGCAGAAGCATCTGCTCAGATCTAGATAGTGGCTGAGTTTGGCGTAGCTGGAGGAGACTGGCTCACCTGGCCCCCAGCCCCCCAAAACAGGGACAAGACTCTGATGGGGCTGGACAGGAAAACACAGGCATAATAAGATGAACCCCAGGGGCCCATCAGGACCTGGAGCTATGGAGTCACAAACTCTTCTCCCTTGTCACCTCCTTCCTGGCTTGGCCTGGAAGGGAAGAGCCAGGACAGCAGAGGAAGCTTTGCCCCAATAAGCCTGAGCCCCTGGCCCCACACTGTGGAGAAGGTAAAAGGATTCTGCTTTCCAGTGGCTTTGGCGAAGGAGCAGAAAAGCTACACCTTTGTTCCCTTCAAGAGATGAGCATCACCAGGCACGGAGTGAGGGGCTGGGCACCCGCACAGGAACCCCAGCGCTCGGACTCACCACCCTGCATATCCCCACAGCCTGTTCTCTAGAGGAAGCGTTGAGAAAACTGCAGGAGGAAAAATGTAGGAAAAAGAAAGTGACTAGAGACCAGACCTAGAAAGAGACACTTATTTTCAAATCTCTGGAGGACAAAAAAAGAAAAAAAAATCAAGGCTGTATGTTGACGTTTCCCCAATGAGCCCATCTTAGATCTCTACGGAGACACCCAAATCGTGTCAGTTCCCAGGAGAAGCCCAGCTCTCTGGATTCTCGGGGGCTCCCTGTCCTGCTCAGAATTCCAGACAGGCAGGGCACACTTGGTTTGTGGTTTTCAAACGTGTTGTTGGCTAGGGAGGGCTCAGTGTGCTGAAATCTCGTGATTTCTGTATTCCGCTGGCATATGTTCTGGTGTCAACGAGTCTGTCATACTACAATCCGACCAGCCTGAAACGCCTCACCTCTGAGCACGGAGGTGAGATTCAGCAGGGCTGCAAAGTCAGGCGCCCTCGGGCCCTGGATGACCACAGCTGATAGGTGAACTAGCCCGGTCTAAGGCTGTGGGGAGTGCTGGGGACAGCGGTGACCTCAAGAATTCCTGCCCCTCCTAAGCGCATACAAATCTAAATGGTATGAAAACACCAGATCAGCCAACAGGGCATTTCTGTTTAACTGAGCAAACTCTGCCCGCGCGCCTTTCTGGCAATGACATTTCCATAAACACTAGCATTCCAGTAAACCAAATGCTGCTGCTTTTACCAGTAAGTGGCAACATGTGGGATGATGGCCCCACTCAGTCCCCTGAGATCTGCACGGGCTTAGCTGCCTTTCAGGAGCTCGGAGAAAAACTGGCCCACTGGCTTTTCAAGCCCAAGGGGAAAGCTTCCAGGTTGTGACATTTGTTTCCTGGAGGAACTGGTTGGTGCCGTGGGTGTGGCACGGAAGCTGATGAGACTGTGAGTTACCACCCTCCTGGTTCCTGGGGGGGACACAGGGGAGGAGCGTGTGGGGCTCGTCGGGCCGGCTCCTCGAGCCTGTCACTCATGGCAGCCCCTGACCCTGCCGTCAGAATGGCTCGTGTGCAGCTCTAGCCGTCACTGGGGCCGGGGGCCCTCATTCCCTCAGCTGTCAATGAGGCGGCTGGACTAGACAATGATGATAGTGTTGGGAATAATAGTAATAATACCAATAATGCCAATAATGCCAATAGCCACTGCTGTGCCCTGACTCTGGGCCCCGTGTCAGGCACCGTGCATGTTCTCATCTCATCGCCCGAGGGGTCCACTGGTGTCCACAGCTGACTGCAGCCCTGGCTCCAGCCTTGGCACCAGCAGGCGTGAGCGACCCTCGGACGCCCGGCCGTAGATAGCAAGCGGTGGGTTCCTGCAGGTGAGGAACCGGACACAAGGGAGGAAAACAAGCAAACCCTGGACTAAGTACCCCGTGCTCATCACAAGTCCGAAAGGTGACCATCCTCATCCACAAGCCAGCAGAGGAGGAAAATGAGGTTGAATACTGAGGTTCAGAAAGGCGGAATGTTTTCGCCAGGCTGGGTAACACACGGGTTGGGCATGATTGGAGGCGTGAAGGAAGACAGTGCCCCAACAACCCACAACCTTACCAGCCTGGGTGTTCTCAGCCCAGGAGGCTCCACACCGCAGGGACTGACCTGGTTTAGATGCAGAGTTCCTGGTGTCCCCAGCTCCCCAGACGAGACCCGACAGTGCCTGGGCGCTGTCAGAGGCTAAGTGATCATGCGGATCAGAATCATTACCACATCAACTCCGCACTCATTCATTCATTCCTTCATTCGGCATTCATTCATTCATTCACTGACAGCCAGTCACTGAGAGCCTAGATGTCAGGCACGGCTCCCAGCACTGAGGCTACAGACTGGACCAGGCAGTGTGTCCCTTCCCCTCTTGTTGGGGGCAGGCAGGCAGCAGCCCAGAGCGATGGGAGCCAGACTTACCAGATGTCTGTTTTAGACTGTGGGAACGACTAACGGACCGATCTTACAGAAAGAACACTTTAGGCAGACGGACAAGGCAGAAACATAGCAGGCTTCGGCCTGGCCTGAAAGTGGGCAGGACCGTAGGGAGGAAGGGAGCAAGTTGTAGGGATGAGGTCACTAGGGATGAGGTCACGAGCCACCGACGACCAGGTGCTACAAGGCTTTACAAACAGAGATAGGGGCTCAGATTTTACTCTGAGGGCAAAGGGAAGCTACATCACAGAAGCGTGATTTGGTTTACATCTTTTTAAGTGCCCCTGTCTGTTCTATGAACAGCCACATTCCTGAATACAGAAAAACAAAGACATCAGGAGAGAGGCCAATTAGGAGGCCAGGGAAATTAGGAGGCCAAGTGACAACGGCTTAGAAGAGGTTGGTAGCACCAGGAAAGGGTTCAGACTTGGAACATGTTTGGGGGACGTGTTGACAAAGCTTGCCAACTGATTGGAAGCAAAAGAAAAGGGAAAGAGAGTAATAAAGGACAACAGAAGCCTTTGGCTAGAGGAAAGGGGCCCGAGTTGTGCCTCCTACTGCGATGAAGGTCTGCGTTGGGTCAGGAGAGGATCCAGAGTTTTGCTTTGGCCATGTTAAGTTTTAGATGCTGGTTAGACCACGACGTGGAGGTGCCAGCCTCCCATTTGGCTACAAGAGTCAAGGGTTCTTAGGAAATCTATATTTGGGAGTCATCTGCAGATCTGTGGGCCTGGCTGAGGTTACCCAGGGAGACTGTGTAGGTGAGTAGAGTCCAGGAGTAGCCCTGGGGCTCGCCAACATTTTCAGGACCCACACCAGCATGTGTGATCTAGCAAACATGCTCCACCTTCACAGCAGACGTGCGCGGTGAGTATTACTACTCGTCTTCACTCTAAGGATGCAGAGAAGTTGTAGCCTGCCCCACGCCCCATAGTGCACAAGTGGCAAGGCAAGAATCAACCCTCAGTAGCACGACTGGGGTCCTGTCTCTTGTCTACCCTTGTGCAATGACTGCAGGTGATGCTCATACGGGCAGAAGGCCTCAGTGGAACAAGGTAGGCACTGACGCCAGAGAGCCCGGGGTGAATCCTCGCCAGCTGTGTGATATTGGGCAAGACTGAGCTTTCTGGGGTATAAAATCATGAGTTACTGTTTTTGGGGTGTTTTTTTTGCAAATATCTATTAAGTGTCCCTTGTCTGCTGGACACTGTGCCAAGGGATGGAGACCCATGGCGAGCAGACAGACTTCTGTGCTATCCAGTCAAGTGGGGGACATGGACATGTAAACAGGCAATTAGAATATAGTGTGATAAGTACTATGATTATGGAAATACTGCTTCCCTCTTTTGAGAGTATGTTGTACCAACCTACGCAGACTTTAAAGTTATACATAATTTCCTTTCTTCCAAATCCATATGCAATAATAGTCCCATATGAAATATTTCTACTCTTTATACTGGTACCTGTGATTTTCATTAGAATAAATAATACATGCAAAGCAACCTAGCACACAGCCAGTGCTCAATAAATGGTAACGGCCATTATAAAAACAAGGGGGTTTTGACCTAGCACCACCTCTGAGTTTTGGGCTCATTTTTCTCCTCTGTAAATTAGGAATAATAATAGCTAGTCCAGGGGTGCCTGGGGGGCTCTGTTGGTGAAGCGTCTGACTCTGGATTTTGGCTCAGGTCATGATCTCAGGGCTGTGAGATCAAGCCCCTTGTGGGACTCCACACTGGGCATGGAGTCAGCTTAAGATTCTCTCTCTCCCTCTGTCCCACCCCCAACTCTCTCTCTCTCTCTATCTCAAGAAAAAATAATACTAATAATAGCTAGTCCACAGGGTCCTTATAAGGGTCAGATGAGACAGTATACATGAAAACATTGGGTAAACTGGAGGCAATTCTGTGAAAGTATGAGTCAAACATGGTGGCATGCCTTTGTAACGTGGCAAAACTCAGTCCACGAGGAATAGTTCATGTTCCCCAAGAGGTCCTCATAGCCCTTCCACAATGGCCTGTGGAAACCTTTGAGTAGGTTCTTTGGAAAACGGAATTCTGCACAAGAAATCCTGTTTCATCCAAATCACCTATACTGTGTCCATAGGAAAACAAAGACCCTTTCCTCGAGGCCTCCTCCTACCCTCTCAAGTCCTTCCCCTACCACATTTGGCTCACCCAGCCAAAGGCAAAAAATTCTGGAAACCTCCCAGGCTGGCTGCCAGCCTGCTTCGTGCATCACCAGAATCCTGAGTCAGTGCCAAGAAGGCAGGTTCGTAAAGCTGGTGTGTGTGCCATAGGCTGTCAGCTGTGTGGGCGGAGGACAGGGTCTTTCGAGGGGCTGCCGCTGAGGGAGGAGCCTGAAGCCGGCAGGGCCGCTGGCAGAGAACCTTCCTGACTTCCTACAGTAGCAAACCCGTTCTTGAGGAAGGACCAGGACTTGCCCTTGTCTCAGTGTCAGGAGGATCCTGTGTATAGAACGTCAGTCAGGAGAAGCCAAAAGGCCGGGGATAGAAAGGAGCAGGCACCATCTCTCCAAGGTGCACTGAGCAGACACAGGCTCCTGAGCAGAAGGAGGGTAGAGAACAGACTCCCCATCGCTTTGCTGACTGAGCAACTGGAGAGCCTTGGGCAGTCAGCAACCTGCGGAACCACACAGCTAACCCAAGAGCTCAGCCACTCTTTCCCTGGAAAGTGCATTTACTTCCTCATTCATTCAACTAATACTTGCTGTGAGCTGACTACATCCAAGGCATTGTGGTACACTCTCAAGATAAGACAAATTCCCTCCTTTCAAGAAGCTTACACTTCAGTGGAAGGAGACAGATATCTATACATCTGTGTATCTATATACATACCTGTACATAGATAGAAACATCTAGTAGATGTGTAGGTCTGTACATCTATACACAGATACAGATAGATATCTGTATAGTGTGTGTGTGTGTGTGTGTGTGTGTGTGTCTTTATATGCTTGAGTGTGTGTAAATCAACAGGAAGGGCTATGATTTAAAAAAATAAAATAAAATAAAAGCAAAACATAAAGAGAAAGAGAGTGACAACGGGGAAGGCTACTCTACAAGGGGTGATCAGAAAGGTCTCTCTGAGCAGAAACCTAAATGAAGTGAGTGGAGTCATGTACGTCTGTGGGGAAAGAGCATTCCAGGTGGAGGGAACAGCCAAAGCCAGGTGTCCTGAGGTGGGAATGATCCGAGCACATTCAAGGAATGGTGTGGGACCAGAGCAGGTGGAGAAGAACAAGTGCAGAAGAGATTAAGGGATGTTGCCAACGATGCCTGTGCTTGTCTGGGGGGCTGGGGAAGAGGTCCAAGTGGTGGAGGAGGGAGATCACGTAGGGCCTTAAAGACCATGCTAAGTAAGGACTTTGTTCCGGGGGACACAAGGAACCACTAGAAGGGTTGGAGCAGAGGACTGATATGATAAATTTCTGAATGACTCCTTGATGGAAACTCCACATCCGATCTCTCCAAGTCCCTTGTAAATCTTAAGAAGAAAATGGTAAAGAAGAATCCTTAGCTTCAGTGGGGGAAAGACTCTAGCAGGGAAGCTGTTAGCTGAGAGTGGCTGCTGCAACCCTCTCGGACAAGTTACTCAAACTCTCTGTGGCCTCAACTGCAAATACGGGGGTAATAATAGTACTGGCCTCATTCAGTTGTTATAAGGATTAAAGGAATTAAAGTATTAAGAATAGAGCTGGGGAGGGGCACCTGCGTGGGCGGTAGGTTGAGCATCTGACTCTTGGTTTTGGCTCAAGGTCGTGAGATGGAGCCCTGTGTCAGGCTCCACGCTCCGTGCAGAGTCAGCTTAAGATTCTCTCCCTCGCCTTCTGCCCTTGCCCTCCGCCTCCAGCACATGTGCTCGCTCTCTCTCTCTCTCTCTTTCTCAGACATAAATAAATAAATCTTTAGGGGAAAAAAGAATAGTGCTGGGTATCTAGTACATACCATATAAGTGTCTATCATTTAAGTGTCTATTAAAAATAAAAAATCATAGGTGACTAGGACCAGGGAGATAGTGGCAGAAGTGATCCAATGTGATCTGACACATTTCGAGGGAAAACTGAAGGGGATTGGCAAGCATTGGGTGTCAGTGGGAGAGGAATCAGCTGACTCCAATGCTTCCGGCCCCAGCAACAGAAAGAATGCATGTAGGCTCCACTTATGGAGCAAGTGAAGCCCACAGAAGCAGACTTGGAGGAAAACTAGCATTTTGCTCTTGGACCGATCTTGCCTGGGGCACTTACGGATGTGCACGTGAAGGTGCTGGTGAAGCAGGTGGCATCTAAAACCCAGGGAAGAGGTCTTGGCTAGAGGTGCAAGTTTGGAAGTCACCAGTCCATGATGGTCACTAAAGGACCAGGACTGGGTGAGGTCATCAGGAAGTAAGTGTTGGTACGAGACGGTGGAGGATGGAGCCCTGGGCCCCCCAGGATTGGGGCACTGGAAAAAGGAAGAGGAAACAAGCAAAAGAGATGAAGAAAAGACTGGTAAGGCAGGAAGAAAACCTAGAGTCGTAAAGGCCAGGTGCGAAAAGAGTTCTAAGAAAAACTGAGGGACAGTGGACAAGTGGTACGGCTGCGGCCAGCAGGTCAAGGGAGATGGACACAGAGGACCACCCAGTAGACTCAGCAGCATGGAGGCTGGCGGGAGCTTGACTGGCACACAGGCTAGTGTGTTTCACTGGTTTCCAGAGGGAACCGGAGACAGAGAATGTAGACAAAAGGGCTCATTATGCTCTACATCTAGACCTCCACATGGACCATGAAGAGTAGTCGGTCACAGAAACCAGAAGAAAGGCCTAGAACAGGGGTCCAGGGGCAGCGGGTGGTTAATGGGGTGCTTAGCGCTCCCGCAAGCTTCTGTGCCTTCTGCTCTTTTCCCAGTGAAGTAGGAAGGCAGTTGCAGCAATGAGCTAGGAACAGGCTGGCAGAAGATGTCGGGGTTTGAGAACTAAGGGGGAAATATGTGAAATAATCTCTAAAAGAGCATGAGGGTGAATAGGAAGGTGGAAACCAGTCGGATTCCTGGGCAAGACCAAGGGCCAACTTGAAGGAGGGGGTCACGAATTTACAGCGACAAAAGCAAGCGTTATAGCTGTATGGTGTTCTGCTGTGCAAGTGCAAGGGGAAAACCGGTGGCAGGTGGGGTTTAAGCAGGGCCGGGATCCTGCCGGGCCAGTATAATGGGGCAACAGAGGGGCAAGGAAGTTGAGGGTGAAAACAAGGATGATGGAGCACGAAGCAGACGGGAGCCAGCTTGGGAGGCATCCAGCATTCTCGCCTCTGGCTGACGACGGGCTCTATCTGAGAAGCTGGCAGGAGAAAGGGTTGAGAGGGTAGTAGGAGATCTCAAGAGTGACATCACCATTTTGCTCTGTAAAGTATTTTTGATGCTCACAGTGGAATCTAACTGGATAAAATGAGAAGTAAGGACATGAGGGAGGAGAGGAGCAGAAAATCAGTAATACGATCGATGTCTTGTGGAGGTCAGCGAGGTTACAGAATCTTGGGGACGGAGCGCTAGAGGGAGTGAACTGCACAGAAAGGGGCGGTGGTCAGAGACTAAAATGCTAAGTGAGGTTAGAGCAGTGCAGTTACGAGGTCTGGGAAAGCCACGGAAGTGAGGTCTCGGCAGCCAATATGGAGGCAAGACCATCAGGGAGAAGAGGTTAGGGATCCGAGAGGCCTGCGTCCAGGAAAGGTCATTAAGTGGATATGGAAATCACCGAAGACTGATGGCAAGAGGAGAGACGGGAGACAGGCAATAAACCAACAACGAAAATTTTTCTGGAAAGAAGGGGAGTGGCCTGGGAGTCTGTAGATGGCTACAAGAAGGAGTAAGTGTGCTACCGCACGAGGACATGAGCTCCAAAGCTGGAATTTTAGGATAGGATGAGGAATCATGGTCTGAAAGCAATCACGAGGGGCAAGGAGACACGTATCCCCAGCTCCCAGGCTCAAGAGTGTGAGGGCGTGTGGGAGGGACGGCAGCCCCCACGTGAGGCACCTGCTGATCAAGCCACGTTCCTGGGGGAGAGGCAGGTACCAGTCAGAACAAGGAGGTGATGGGCATATCCAGAGAAGGTGACAGAAGGTAGAGAATTTTTCTCATGATGGAACATGAGTTCCAGATGGTACAATACTAGGGTTCGGGGAGCTGGCAAAGAGTAGGAAGTGGGTCAGATTAAGGCACGTAGAGCCAATGAGGATGGATTTCGGATGGTAAAGGAAAAAGGCAGGATGGTATTAACCAGGGACACCTCCAGACGGGATGTAGAGATGAGGCTGTGAGTGCCAAGGGGCAGAAAGTGGGGCAACATCACTGTCTCTATCATCTCCCATTTTTCTCTTCAACCCATTCCAACTGGCCCCGGCCCCATCACCCTACTGAAACTGCTCCCATGAAGGTCACCTCCGTATTGCTGAAACCAGTGATCCCTTCTCCTCCCTCATTTTATTTGACCTCTCAGCAACCTCCTACACAGACGATGACTCCTTCTTTCTGAACAGACACCTCTCTTCTTTGTCCCTTTACTCTCTGGCTTTCCTTTTTTTTAAATTTTTTTTAATTTATTTATTTGTCAGACAGAGAGGGAGAGCTAGCGAGCAAGCACAGGCAGACAGAGTGGCAGGCAGAGGCAGAGGGAGAAGCAGGCTCCCTGCTGAGCAAGGAGCCCGATGAGCAAGGAGCCCGATGTGGGACTCGATCCCAGGATGCTGGGATCATGACCTGAGCCAAAGGCAGCCACTTAACCAACTGAGCCACCCAGGCGTCCCTCCTTTTTTTTTTTTTTAAGATTTTATTTATTTATTTGAGAGAGAGACAGAGAGTATGGGTGGAGGGAGGGGCAGAGGAAAAAGCAGACTTCCCGCTGAGCAGGGAGCCAGACGTGGGGCTCAATCCCAGGACCCCAGGATCACGACGTGAGCCGAAGGCAGATGCTTAACCCACTGAGCCACCCAAGCGCCCCACTCTCTGGCTTTCCTCCTACCTCCCTGACCCCTCCTTCTCAATTCCCCCACTCAGGAAGGTTGACACACCCCCAAGCCACTGGTGTGAATGCTGTTTCACCTCCTCATGGCCCTTCCCTGGTGAAAGCACAGTCTCCCATGACTCGAAATAGGTAGCTGCTACAAGACCTTTATATCCCCCAGCTGGCAAAAATTTAACTTAGAGAAAGATAGAAGAATTACTCATCCTTCACTAGCCATAGTGAAGCTAGTCTTTCAGTGAGTATAACAGGGATCCTTGAGTTAGGCCATAGGACAGGCACTGAGTGACATGGAAAATGTGTGAGATAGTCTCTGCCCTCGAGTTGTTCAGAAACTTCTCGGGGAAACAAGACAGAGGTGCAGAGAGATACAGTAGTCCTGAATACAAAGAGAAACCAACTATGAGAGCTGCATGATATTCACATGGCCACCTACTTTCTCCTGTTCAAGTCTGGAGGCCGTGGGGTGACTTACCCAACATCATACCACTTGAGTTAAGTGGTTAAGTCACCCTGGGAATTAGACCCAAATCTCTCAACCTCCAAGCCAGTGCTCTTGTCATGGTGTCTCAGTTGGTGGTTGAGATAGAAGGTGAGTCCTGTGGGAATTGGAAAGAAGGGCACTGCACCGTTCCGGTTCAAAGCACAGATTCTAGAACCAGACTGCCAGGGTTGAAGTAATCAAATCACAGTAACAACACAGTTATTATTGGGGCGACTTCTCTGTGTCTCTGTGCCATATTAAACACTGGTTATCTGAGTGTTATTTAAGGTTATTTGACACTGGTTAAATATGGATAATAATTGTACCTACCATACAGTAATGGTGAGGGGTAACGTAAGTCAATACGGGTGCTTAGGCTTAGGACGTTGCCTGGCTCTTAGAGCCATGTAGGGTTTTAAAGACGAACAGTACTTGAAGGTGAACAACAGGAGAGGAGGTCAAGTGCTGGACGCCTGACTTGTCTCTGAATCCCAGGAGCCTGGCACACATCAGGACCCACTGAATGAATGAATGATGAACCAGCAAACGTTTTGACATCCATAGGAAAAAACCTCCAGAGATCAGCTAATTTAGTCCTCTCTGTACCACCCAGCGTGTCCACTGAAACCAGATAAGTGAGTTCTACCATGACCACCACCATCAAAACACATCTATTGTTTGTCTTTTTGTACCTAATAACATTACCAACTCAACCTAAGGAAGACATAGAGACCACAAGACATGCAATCATGCAGGATGTTCACTGGCATCCACAAGACAAATCAAAGCCTCTAGGTGCCGGGTAAGCCTGGAGCCTCGAACGAGAATCCGATGAAACACACTCTGCCTTTAATGTCAGGCTCCTTGGAATAAAGCCCAGGTTCTCGAGAGGCACGAACTGGGCTCAAGGCGATCTACGACGGATCATAAATGCTTTTGCTCTACCCAAAAAGATCAGAGATAAAGTCATGGGGGCAACAATCTCTTCCACCACTTGCCCCCAAATGTAATCATTCACCCAAGGATGACATCAGGAAGAGTGGTTTAGCCACAATTCCAGAAGAAAAACGAGATTGATGATTCATGTTTTGGTGACTTCTCCATCGTTTATAGAGCTCCTCTTTTCAGGGAAGCTCAGGGTGTGAAACAGACCCCTGTTCTTTCTCCAGATCTTAGCAAACTAGGCACGTTTTGGAGGGCAAGCCTGATGGCCCCCGGTGACAGCTGCTGCCCTCCGTGAGGTTGCACGAAGCCTACAGCTGGTTAGTGAGATCCCCGCTGAGCTCTGGGACCTCACGTGCTGCATCAGATTCCTCTTTAGCACCAGCGGCAGAGACAAAGACACCTGACTCCCCGGCGACCCCTTCCCACACCCACCCGGTCCTCCCCGCCGCTGCACTGGGCTGCTCCCCACCTCCCCGTACTCACTCCCACTCCTTGCGCCGGGCCTGCGGGGTGCTCTGCATCTTGTGGGCCTCGTGGGCCTTGATGATGTCGCGCTGCTCGATGAGGCCCCCGCGCCGCCGCTTCATCACCTCCGGGCTCACCGGGAGGAAGGGGCTGGAGCCGGCCTCCAGGGCCGCCCCGCCCTCCCAGCCCGGGCCCTCGCCCTCCTGCACCGGGAAGAAGTTGTCGAAGCCCGCGGCGGCGGCACGCGGGGAGGCCGGCAGCATGCCCACCTCGTCCGAGGCGTCGGCCTCCAGCAGGGCGCACTGCTGGGGCCGCCATGCCTCCTCCTCCGGCAGGGCCAGGACGTGGCGGCGGCCCGCGGCCCAGGGCTCAGGGCTCCCGCCTGCAGCGGGGCAGGGGGCGGGCTCGCGCAGCCTGCGGCCTGGGCTCGGTCCACGCATCTCCGGCACCATCCCAGAACATCGCTCTGCGCGGAAAGAAGCGGGCGAGGGGTAAGGGGGAGAGGGGCGGGAGGGCGGGGAGGGGTGGACACGAGGGAAATAGAGAAAAGAAAGAGGTTAATGACGTCAAAGCTTCCGGCTGACCCAGGGCTACGTCCCAGGCCTGGCCCAGAAACTGGCACACAGTAGGGACTCTGCAAATGGTGGCTGACCTCAGGAGCATCCCCTGTGGACCAGGCTGGGTGACAAGTGCCAGGATCCAGAGTTAAACAAAGCAGACTTAATTTCTGTCCCATGAACTCCACAGTCTAGTGCAGAAGACAGAGGTTAAAGAAATAATTAGCTGCAGTGTGATGAATGTCTCAGGGTACTGGTGCATCAGGGGAAGAACTCCAAAGGCCGTCCTTCTGGGCCCCGGCCCCAGACAGCCTGCAGCCTGTTCTCTCCCATTCAAGAGGAAGAATCCTTCTCACGCATTCCCCCGTGCCTGGGACTCCTCTGGGGTAATCCCACCCACTACCTGCTGCCCAGACTCACACTCTCTCCCCAGCAATAGCCACAGGCAACCCGTCTCTGAGAACGGGGCCCTGAATAGAAGTCCCTTCCTCCTTTCCTAATGTGGGCATCCGCACAGGATCTGGGGAGCACGTGTGGCCTCAGGGGCCTCTGTTGGCGTCCTTGAGCCTCACTCTCCTTTTCCAGGCCAAGAAGAGGTGGCCAGATTTGCGTATGAAGGACACTCATCCAGTCAACCCTGACTGAGGGCTTCCCGTGTGCCAGGCGCTGTGCCAGGCACTGGGCACACTGAGATGAGCTGGATTTGGTCCACATCCTCCTCATGGGAGTCACGGGAAAAACATCCATTTTGACCACACACCATGAGGGCTACCACTAAGGCAGCCAGTTGCTGTGTGAGCTCACAGTGGGGGCCCTGAAACCCATCACAGGATGGCTGGAAGGGCTTCGTGGAAGAGAGGCCCATTATGTCGGGTTAGAACAGTACTTGCCATGTGAGGAGCGGGAGAGGGTCATGTGCAGAGAGGATTTAGGGGACAGAAAGAAGTCACGGCCAGACCTCCCAGGGCAAGTCTGAGGTCTAGTGGACAGACCTTCTGACATGAGAGGGCCCAAAGCAACGACCTTTTTGAGGTATTTGCTTACGGTCTCCCTTCCAGCCTCGAGCCCAAACCCCGAATCCCTACCTCCTCCTGACCCACGTTCCAAACCACACACCCCAGTGATGACCACAAATGGCACGCACACGGCCCCTCGGCGCGAAGCAGTGCCGCGTGCTCTACACGCTCGGTGAGGGCCCAGCATCCAGAGCACTCACCCAGTGCTTAGTGAGGGCCCGCTCTGCACTGGGGACCGTGCGAGGCCCCCAGGGAGGCATCTCCCCAGATCCCACCACCGCCTGCCCCGGTCTGAACTGAAAGTCACACGAACAAAGACTCATAAAATGGGCAGGAATGTTCATGGTGTATCCATAGCATTTTATAGGTGAGGAAGCTGAAGGGCAGAGACCTAGAGAGTGGCCCAGGGTCACACGACTCCTCGAAGTCACAGCTCAGGCTTCAAATCCTGGCTCACAGGTTGTCCCACTGTATTGACCGCCCTGCCTCTACCACATGAAGCAGAATAAAGAGATGTCCTCCCAGCCCTCCCCGCGCCACACTAAGATAGCCGGCGGACAAGAAAAAGCCAGGATGATCTTCCTGCATATGCGATAAAGCCTCATGGGAACAATGAAGAGAGCCTGACTTCCCTAGAGAGTAAGTCGCTCAATCGTCCTCATTCGTCCCCTCCTCCATTTCTAGCATCTGGCCTGGTCTTCCCAGCCCTGTCAGCACCGCACGCCAAGGCCTCAGTGATGCCGGGCTGGAGGCTCTGGGGATGCGCTGGTCACTGCTAGACCCCTGGCCACCAAGCCTGAGTCCAAGGAGCAGGGGAAGGAAAGTAAGGGGTCCAGCATAAGCTTGGCAGGGAGGAGAAATGAAGGGAAAAATACATCTCAAAATCTGCAAACAGTTGGGTGGGTCCCTAGAAAGAGTGATTCATGTTCTTCACGTTGTCATTCTGTCTCAACTCTGCTTGATGGATTTTAAATTTATCCTTCATTCCTACAATGTTTAAATGTCTCTCCCTCGCCACACACATGCACACGCCCATCCTCGGGGTGCTCCCACTCCCTCTACAGGCTTCAGCACTACCGGAAGCTCAGGCACTCTCAGGTTCTGCCCCCCGAAGCCCCCTCTCCCTCATGTGCCTCCACAGCCAACACTCCTGGGCCACTGTCCCCGCTCTTACTGGGCCACTGGGCCCTGGCTCCTGGCATCTGCTTCCTGGCCCAGCCGGCTCCCGCTCGCCTTCCTGGATTTCCCCTTCCCAGACACTTTGCCGATCTGAATCACATCTTTGCCAACTTAACAGCACAATAATATGCCCTGCAGAGCTCTGCTTCAACAGAATCAATTTTACGAATATCAAAACATGAAATTATCTCATCTTTCCTTTAAGAATTCCTGTTAAACAACCCTTCTATTATTGATATAAATGTTCATCAGGGGAATCTGTCTGCCAACCCGGCCAGTCCCCAGGTCTGGCTATCATCAAACTGAGAAAACATCTTCTACCTCAAGTAATATCGATGAAATGAACTCTACAAATTCCAAGGAGGGACACTGGAATCTACTCTGTAGTAAGCCTGTCTCCTGCACAGCCCCCAAATTCTGGGATTCCTTGAGTCCCTTGAGTCCAGCACCCAGTGTTGAGGTCAACACATAGAGGGTTGTTGGGGTGGTCATGATACTGTTTGCCAAAGATTCCAGTTATCCCCCATTCTGGGCACATAGTAGGATGCACTTCCTGGTCTCCTGTGGTTGAGTGGGGTCACGTGACCGTTCTGGCCAATGAGTTGTGAGTAGAGTGATGTGTTTCCCTTCAACACCAAGCATTTAAATGCTGTGTGAGATCTCTAGATCTGGAGGGGCTGGCAAATCCTTCTATAAAGGAGCAGATAATAAATATTTCAGATGTTGTAGGCCATGTAATTTTCGCTGCAAGTACTCCAATTCTGTTGTTATAGCACGAAAACCATCAGACAATATGCAAACAAATGTGTGTGACTGTGTTCTGACAAACTTTATAAACTTTTGTGAACTTTGCTCTTTCAAATGCATCTCTTGCACTCCATCATCATTTCTCGGGTTCTACAGCAGCAGGCAGAAAGAGGAAATGGAGACCCATAAAACAGAATTGAGGGTGGACATGCCAAATGAGAAACTTCCTTAAAAAAAAATTAAAAATAGGTAAATAAATAAATAATACAATTAAAAAGAAGCTTCCTGAGGGCAAAGTTGCTTTCCTGTGGCCCCCACCTGTCGTCCCTAATTAAAGGAAAACGGGCCTTGCAGCTCTGAGATCCTGGCCCAAGAATAAGCTAGTGAAATCTCCAAGGGCACCTGTCTTATTCCTCTAACCCTTGCTTTCCACCCAACTCTCTTCTTATTCTTTATTGCTCTGTTTGGCTAATGGGCAAGGGATAAGACTTTTTAATCACAGGGGTCCTGAGGAGGAAAAACGACTTCTTAGAAACCCAACAGCCCCATTAAGAGCTCTTCCCTTGCTTCCCAGTCTACATGGAGTAGCAGTATAAGGAAATCTTCACTCCTCTCACCCTTCCAGAGTTGGAGCTGCAATCTTCCTCCACAGAGGAATACTATGTCATTTACACCTTTCTTCCCTTTATATCCTATCAAGAGTTTTAATTTTTATTCTTCTATTTTTGAATTGCTTCAGAAATAATGGCCCATGCATCCCACTGGCTTGTCTGTGCCTTCCAGGCCTAGCAGGGGAGTCCACTGTGCCAAAGACCTGTATCGTTCTCTCATTGGATTCATATGCCCATTCCACTCCCACCCCTTCACCACTCACTTTCTCATTCCTCCAGATTATGTGCATCCTCCAATCACCTTCCGAACAATGGGTATACCCAGGAGTCAACAAAGCTTATGTTCTTGGGAATGTACTGTCTTCATATCCTGCAAGTCTTGAGTTCAGCAAGGAGAAGGACGTCTCCATTACATACACCACCAAGTAGCATGGGCTAGAAGATGGTGGACAGAAATGGGACCAAAGGGCGAGTGGTAGCCCAGAAACTCTCCTGGCTCAGCTCCCTCTGTCTGCCTTGCACAAGAAGAGAGCAGAAAGGCCCCAACCCCAACTGCTGGAAATAAAACATCACAAGAGGGAAACAGTTTTTAAAATATGATACCACACAACAGAGATGCCATACTGGGTTCCTCTCTAAAAATGATAGTCTAGAGAAGAGAAGTCATAGAGTTCATGGGTTTTCTGTCCAGCAAAAGGGAAGGCAGAGAATGACCCTACTCAGAGTCCTTCCTCACCCTCCTGTTCAGAAAGAAGACGTTCCTGATGCAGAACTATTCATCCAAGGATTTTTCTTTTCTGAGTCAGTTTGCTACCTGGCCACAAGGAAGGAACAAAAGCCGGACATTATTTCCATTTCCTGTGACTGCCTAAAGCTGTGGTTCTCAGGCTTTATGAGTATGCATCAGAATCGTCTACACTTGGGACGCCTGGCTGGCTCAATTGGTTGGACAACTGCCTTCAGCTCAGGTCATGATCCTGGGAGTCCCGGGATCGAGTCCCGCATCAGGCTCCCGGCTCCACGGGGAGTCTGCTTCTCCCTCTGACCTTCTCCTCACTCTCACTGCCTCTCTCACTGCCTCTCTCTCTCAAATAAATAAATAAAATCTTTAAAAAAAAAAAAAAAGAATCGTCTACACTGCTGGTTTTCTAAAATGCAGATTCCTGGGATCTTCCTCCAGAGTCTCATACAATAGATCCTGGGTACTCTCAGGAATCTGTGGTTTTAATAAGCATCTTCTCCCCTAATCATGTCTTAAGAACATATCCTAAAAGCACCATAAAGTTAGGAAAGGTTGTGCTAAGTTGGTAAAAGATGTTGTCCTGGGTGAGTTAGGATCTTGAAGAGAGACACTACCCTGTGTTACCCATTTTCAGTCTGTATCTACATACCCAGAGGAGTTCCTCGACCCACCCCCACTCCTTGCAAAACTCTATCCTCCCCTAGACTGGCATCGATTTTTGCCCATCCCATATTCTCCTCCATATGTCTATGTTGTTATGGTGACTGTTCACGGATGGGCTAATGTCCAACTGCAGTTTGACAGGCTGGTGCATTTTGAAAGTAAACCAAGACCCAAAGAAAACACTCTGCTTCAAACATGGAGGGATCGCTAAGTCCACCAGTGTCCCTGGGGCAGAGTCAAAAGAGCCCATGATCCAGTGTCAGAATCTCTGGGTTCAGGGTAGAGTTCTTCCACTTGGTAGGCAAGTAAACTTTGGCAATACACCTCTCTTCTCTAGGTCGGTTTCCTCACCTGAGCAATCAGGATAATAATACAATCTGCCCAATAGAAATCTGTGGTGGGAATCAAATAAGATAGCACTGGAAACTGTTAAGTCCTACAAATATGGGAAAAAGAGCAGAGATAAAGCCTGCATGCTAAGAGCCAGGCTGCCTAGTATGAATCCGAGCTTCCCTCTCACCAACTGAATCCATGGGCAAATTATAGAGCCTTCCACTCCTCATCTGTAAAATGGTCTTTAAAAGTAGATACTTCATAAGGCTGTCATGAGAAGTGAATATAGAAGCATATAAAACAGTATCTGATAGGGGCACCTGGATGGCTCAGTGGGTTAAGGCCTCTGCCTTCGGCTCAGGTCATGATCCCAGGACCTGGGATCGAGCCCCACATCGGGCTCTCTGCTCAGCAGGGAGCCTGCTTCCTCCTCTCTCTCTGCCTGCCTCTCTGCCTACTTGTGATCTCTATCTGTCAAATAAATAAATAAAATATTAAAAAAACAGTATCTGATAAAAATGCCCAATAAAGGTGAGCTGTCATATTTATTACGTAAAGTGTCTTATATTTTTAATTAAATATTTTTAATGTAACGTAAGAACTACTTCTGCAAGAGTATCGAGATTTTTTTTTGACCATTTGTGACTTTTCTGAAATTTGTTATTTCTGTTACTCCTTCTACTTCCCTAAAACACCCAGATATAAACAGACAGACAGACCAAGATAAAAAGAGAGGTGTGCTTTTTCTGAGGACCCAGAGGGGAGTAGAAAACAAAGAACAGAATACCACTCCTCAGAGAGTTTCTGGAAGCAAAACCTGCCAGGAGTCAGTAACGGTTACAGCTGGAGAGCAAACAAATGCCTCCAGCCTTTGGACTTGCAGAAACATAGTCAAGGTGCCACAGCTGCCTGACCGGCCGGGGACAAAGAAGGCCTGGTGGGCAAACATGTAGGAGACCACGGGTGCACCCTGAAAGGTCCACGCCACAGCAGCAGCGGGCTCAGACCACAGAATCCACAGCGCTGCAGAAACTTCTCCAGAGCCACTTTTCCATCGAAACGCTGACACCCAAGTGTCCCAGCCAGCAGCACCAGACATCTCCAGCTAGGGCCTGATAATATCCTTCCCACCCACACAGACCCAGATTACCTGAATTGATTTCCTTGGAAGCCCTGTTTTAAAGAAAAGTAACTGCTGCAGTAAAGGCAGGGGTGGGAGACAGCAGTGTTGGCTCCGTCAGATAGAACGTCCTCCTGATCGGGGCCCTAATACCAAGCTCAGGCTTTCAAAGGACCAGCTCGGCAGCCCCTCTCCCTGCAGCTCTAAGCAGGGAACACTGTTCTCACTGGGAGCGCTGGTCTGAAGAGCCACATAGAGAAACAAGTGCAAAGCCTTGAGTCTGGCATTCAAGGGCTCCCCACTGTGGCCCCAGGAAGGACAAGTCTATGGTATAATCCTTCAGGGCTTTGCATTTTAACCAGCCGTGAGCCTCTGTGGTGGTGGCTATCCGGCTGTCTGCCACGGCTGGCTCCTCCTAGGGGTCACGTCCAGATGTCAGATCTGTCTCAGAGCCCAGCCTCCGTCCAGCCACCTTCCCAGCTGTGATCAAAGACTTGGAAGTTACAAAGAAGCCTGCCACCAAGTAGAAAAATGACAGGTTATGAGCTGGACACTCAGGCGCCAGTGGAAATGGAGGAAGGACACGCTGATGCCTCCAGAGCATATCTGGTCTCCAAAAGCTTTTAGACTCTTTCCTTCATCCCACCCCTATCTCTGTACTCTCTGTTCATTTTTACGCATTTTCTTTCTGGTCATTTATTGTGTATTTCACCACATAATTACTAATGGTATTATAATTAACCTGTTTATTTAAGCCAAAGAATTCACTGAGAACAAAATTTCCATTTCCAGGGATAATATGACCTGAAGGATTTTCTTGTTCGACAAATACAGAGGACAATGCTGGCGATCTCTGGTGTGCACCTCAGACTCATGTCCCCTGTCGCTGTGCAAAATGACCCAGAGCACTTACAAGATTAGAACAATAATGACAACCAAACTGAAAGGCCTGCATACCTTCAACAAGCTAAAAAGAAAACTCATAGTAGGCATTTCCTCTTCCGTTTCCTCTTCAAGACCCTTCCATCTGCCACCCCTGTGCAGTGTCTACACAGTTTGGGCAATGGGCTCCAGCTCTGGATGGGTTCTAGTTGGGTTAAGCTAATCGGGAGAATCCCATCCTTTCACCAGTGGTTAATTAAGAAGAGGGCACATGACGCATGTAAGGCCAGTAAAGAATGAGGTGAAGCTTACTGGGGCTTCTAAGAAAATTCTCCCAGCTTTTAAAGGAAGGTCCTAAGGGAACTGTCTCTGGATGCTGTCATGCACAGATGTAAATGGGGGAACTTCTGCCGCCAACTCACCACCAACTAAGGATGAAGCCACCACGTGGAGGAAAGCAAGGCCAAGAGAATCACGGGCAGGGGAGATAAAGCCACCAGATTTAGCCAACCTGGAAGCCTCCCCACCTCTATACCACTAGCAATATGAGGCAATACAGACCCTGATGGCTGGAGCCTGTTGATTTGAGCTCCATTTTCTATTATTTCCACCCCAAAGCATACTAATTGCAGAAGCCTCACATCTTCCACATGGTACAACTCACAAGCCCGCAAAACCATTTCAGTGTTTTGGCCACAGGAAGGGGAAAGTCCCCTCACGTTCCTCTATATGTTTTTTGGCTGTAATTCATCTTTTATACATAGACACTGGGACTTCAGTCATGCATAAAATCCTTGAGATGAGGATTCTGAGAATCCTTCATATAAAAGGAAAATGACTCAACTCCAATGGAATAAAGCTAAATTCAATTGAGTGAGCGGTAAGTTTTAGGAAAAGAGAAGGAAACACTGCAGTTGGATTATATGGAAAAGGACTTGTTGCAATTAAATAGAGGATAAAAAGTTGTAGTGGTCACAGTAAGCACTATCATCACCATCACCATCATCATGAAATATAATGGCTAATATTTATTGAATTTTTTAATGCTACATATTGCAGTGAGGGCCTTGCATAGAATAAATCTTAAGAATTCATATAATTCTTGAAAAAATCTAATGAAACAACTATTATTAACTCAGTTTTATAAATGAGGAAACGGAGACTTAAAACAATTAAGTAACCTCCCCGATGTCAGAGTCACACTATTAAGTAGCAGAACATCTACTTAATGTCTGCCCGACTTTGAATGCCATGCTGTCGCCTGCCACACCGCACTGGGCTCTAAGAACGTCAGGACTATGACAATTAATAATGGTATTGTAAAAATGGTATTGTAAATAAAGCCAATTTCACTTATTGAACTCATGTTCAGGACCTGAAAGTCATGTTTATTAACCACCCTATAAGATAAATATTATCACTTGTTAATGATGGAAAGTCACCCAAGGTCACCTAGCTTGTTAACCCTGACGCTGGACTTCAGTATCTGATCCCTCATCAATGTCCCTTGGGAACCTGCATTTTGAAAGTGGTCGTGGTCTCAAATGGCCCTGTTCCTTGGGTACAAGATCATCTGCATGTTCCTTCCTTCCTTCCTTCCTTTCTTTTTTTTTTTAAAATTTATTTATTTGAGATAGAGAAAGCATGAGAGAGCACAAGAGAGCACAGGTGAGGGTCAGAGAGAGAGGAAGAAGCAGGCTCCCCGCGGAGCAGGAAGCCTGATGTAGGACTTGATCCCAGGACCCTGGGATCATGACCCGAGCCAAAGACAGACGCTTCACCGACTGAGCCACCCAGGTGCCCTGCCTTTTTTTTTTTTCTTTCTTTTCTTTCTTTCTTTTTTTTTAGCATCTGCGTGTTTTAGTGACTGTATGTATCACGTACATACATGTAGAGGGTATAAAGTCCTGCGTGTTGGTGACGGATTAGACCCAGCCTCTCCCATGGTCTTGGCTTTGTGTCTTCACATAGGTCTGCGTAGAGGATGAAGAGCCGTGGTCAGCGGTGCTCTCTGAACAAGCACAGCACTGAGTAGGTCACGTGGCCTGATCACAGCCATGCGGATGATCACAGAGGACAGCCCCCACGTGCGCAAAAAGGAGAGTGACACTTGGGATCATGTCATCCCCTGGCAAGAATCAAGGAACTCATCTGCTCTGGGATGAAACAAGGAGGAAAGAGACAGCATGAGCCTTGGGATCCCTCCACCTCCTTTCCTGGTCCCCTGGTCCTTTCCTCTCTCTCTCACCACCTTACACCTCCACCCTACAGCTGCCCCAGTCCTAACCCTGTCTTGTGGCTGTGACCAAATTCCTGCCTGTCTTCACCATGACCATCTACAAAAAAATTCCCCAAGATTATAGCAAATTTTATCCAAAAATTAAAACTGCTCGGAAAAGAGGATTTTTTTTTTCTGATTTACAAAGTTTGATATTTATGGAATGTCTCAATGACCTATGTTGGAAAAAACAGAATTATATGAAATTGGGAAACACCAGAAAAGCTGGACCATATAGTCACCACATACAAGCTCCAAGGTAGTTCATCCTGTCTTTCTTCTACCTCTTCTTCCCCCCTACCCAACACCTAAGTTCCCCCAGTGGCAGGCTCTCAGAAATCAAATCAAAATCATTTCAATAGATTCACACATGCAAAGGTGCCAGTGCTCCAGGGAGCTGGGGAGGCTGTCTGACAGCAAGGCAGTGACAACAGGAGGTGAGGCAAGAAGAGGGACCTCTGCTAGTCATGCATGAGAGAGTCCTGACACCGTGAAAACACAGGACTGTCCCTTCCATCCAACTACCTTTTCTATGCATTTTAGTCTGATTTCTCCTATATAAAATCAGTGCCATTTTCACTGGGACCAGTTGAACTCTAGACAATATGGAAGCTCTGTGGCAGGTAAACCTTATCACATAAATTATCAATCAGCTCTTTTTGGACCAAGCACCACACTGAAGGCTTTATAAGCCTTTTAGCTAATCCTCTCAGCAGTCTTTGATTTTTTTTTTTTAATGAACTGAATCATTCACTCATTCATCCAATCACTTATTTATTCAACACACTTATGCTGAGTACCTATTACATGCCACTAGCATCAGGGCCAAAAACAGATCAGTAAACAGAGACTGACAGGCCACTGTGATAAGTCCCCAGATGGGAACAAAGAATAAGGGGCTTTGGGAACCCACAGAGGGCCCTGGGGAGTTGGGGAGGCTGCTTGAAGGATAGGATATTTAAGCTGAGAATGCACATTATGTAAGAATGGGCCTGGCAGAGAGGGTAGGAGTTGTGGTAGGTTACAATTTTAAAAGCACAGTCAGGGGACGCCTCACTGAGAAAGTGACATCTGAGCCTGAGGTCCTGCCCCAATATCAGGCCATATAAGCTCCAACAAAAAGGGGTAGGATGCAACATATTAATTAACTGTGCCTGGCCAGCTCTGTCAGTAGGGCATGTGACTCTTAATCTTGGGATTGTGAGTTTGAGCCCCACATTAGGTGTATATTACTTAATTTTCTTTTTAATTTTTTTAAAAAAGAATGATAAATCGTGAGCTAACTAGAAAACCTCTGGCTAGAACTAAGGAGAAACATAAATTTGTAGGAATTAAGTTGTTTTCCATTAATGTAGCCAGGGACTCGGAAATCAAACAAGCTTCTGGAACGAAGGATAGCTACATTTTTATTTTTTATTTATTTTTTTTTAAAGATTTTATTTATTTATTTGACAGACAGAGATCACAAGTAGGCAGAGAGAGAGGAGGAAGCAGGCTCCCTGCTGAGCAGAGAGCCCGATGCGGGGCTCGATCCCAGGACCCTGGGATCATGACCTGAGCCGAAGGCAGCGGCTTCAACCCACTGAGCCACCCAGGCGCCCCGATAGCTACATTTTTAAAACCTGAGTTTTGCGGCTGAGCAAATTCAAATCTGCTTCATAAGGTACCGCCCAAAAGAGCACTGAAATACAGCACAGAAACACGTCTGATATGATTCCATATTATTTATCTGATCATCTGAACTCTTCATCCTTTGGGACACTTGATGCTGAAATTCAGCAGTGGAGGTTTTAACTACTCAAGGCCATGTCTGAAGACCACCTGTAATCTGTGCGGTCTCAGTGTGGGTTACCATGGCGCTGATGGTCTCAGCTTCGTCCTAGGCAATGATATATATAAAATCATGATCTGATATGCTAATTATATTTTTACTATTTTTTTTCAGTTTTTTTAAAAGACTTTATTTTTTTAGAGCAGTTTTAGGTTCAAAGAAAAATTGAAAGAAAGGCAGAGAGAGGGACGCCTGGGTAGCTCAGTCTGTTAAGCGTCTGCCTTGGCTCAGGGCAGGATCCCAGGGTCCTGGGATGGAGCCCCTCGTTGGGCTCCCTGCTCAGCAGGGAGCCTGCTTCTCCCTCTGTCGGTCGCTCCTCCTGCTTGTGCTCTCTCTCTCACAAATAAATAAAATCTTTAAAAAAAAAAAAGGCACAAAGAGTTCTCATATACTTCCTGTCCTCACATATACACAGTCTTTCCCCATTGTCATCACCCCCCACCTCAGAGAGGTCCACTTGTTACAACTGATGAACCTGCATTGGTATATGGTCACCACCTCCAGTCTTGAGTTTACACAAGGGCTCACTCAAGGTGTCCCACACTCTTTAGGTTTGGACAAATGTATAATAACTTCTATCAACCACCCTAGTATTATACAGAGTATTTTCACCGGCTTAAAAATCCTCTGCGTTCTGCCTACACATCCTTTCCTAATTCCTACGATCCCAGGCAACCACTTATCTTTTTACCGTCCCTAGAGTTTTGTCTTTTCCAGAATGTCATATAGTTTGAACTAGACAGTATTTGGCCTTTTCGGATGGACTGCTTTCACTTGGTAATATGCAAGTAAGACCCTTCGTGTCTTCTCATGGCTTTGTAGCTCATTGCTTTTTGGCACTAAATAATGTTCCATTGTCTGATTACCACAGTATATCCACTCACCTGCCGAAAAACACCCTGCTTCCAAGCTTTGGCCCTTTTGAATAAAAATGCTAGAAACTTCTTGTGTAAGGTTTTGTGTGGACGTAAGCTTTCAGCTCCTTTGGGTAAATACCAACAAGCTTGCCTGTTGGATCACATGGTAATAGTATATTTAGTTTTGTAAGAAATTGCCGAATTATCTTCCAAAGTGGTTATATCATTCTGCATTCCCACCAGCAGTGAAAGAGAGTTTCTGTTGCTCCAATTCTTGCTAGCATTGGGTGTGGTCAATGTTTTGGATTTTTACCATCATAACAGGTGTATCTTATTGTTGTTTTACATTTTTCCTGTTTTTATTTTTATTTTTCTAAATAAAGACTATTTATTATTTATTTGACAGAGAGAGAGCACAAGCAGGCAGAGAGATAGGCAGAGAGAGAGGAAGGGAAGCAGGCTCCCCCGTGAGCAGAGAGCCCGATGCAGGGCTTGAACCCAGGACCGTGGGATCATGACCTGAGCCGAAGGCAGAGGCTTTAACCCACTGAGCCACCCAGGCACCCCAACATTTTTCCTGTTTTTAATAGTAAATCCTCAGCAATGAAAATCATCTACCATATCACCATGGGGGAAACATTGCCCTGGGGGACATGCAGGCTCTATCCATAGCGAGTAAGTCATCCAAGGTTTTAATGTTGAACGTGAAATAGAGGACACTAAGATTACCTAAACTATCCTCCCAGTCATTGCCTGAGTCCACTCTAAATATTCCCTGCCCGGGCATTCAGCTTGTGTGTGAACACCTCCACTGACAGGGATCCCACAGCCCCCAAGGCAACTAATCCGACTTCAGAGAACTCTATTAGGATGTGCTTTCTTATTCTGAGCTGAAATCAATGTGTGTCAACACAAAAATCAATGGATTGTGAGGAAAAGTAATTCATTTGCCTCTGCCCACCGCTGACACTTCAGAAAAAGAGGATGTAATCAACAATAAAAACAATGAAGAGGGGACAAAAATCAATGTGTCTCCTGCCGAAACAGCTCTGTGCTGAAATAATTCAGTGTTTTCTCAATTGACCCAGAAGACCACAGATTTCTTCCAGTAGTTTCTTCTCCTTCCTCCACCTCTTCCTTTAAAAAAAAAAAAATCTCTTTGAGCTTTTTTTTCCCCATGAAAAGCTAATTGTAACTTTCCCGCAAGCCATCACTTTTTGACTCAGGTTATTTTGGGAAGAGTCAACTCCCACAACTTCAGAAGAAGGGCAGAAAGGGCACAGTATGAGGATGAACGTTGAAGGGATTCAGGAGGCGGCCTGAGGGGCCTCACTGAAAGATCAAGGTTCACCCAGAATCTGCAGAGGAGACGCTCCCTCACACCCGTGCCCTCACCATAGAGGCAGAATTTCTGAGGTGACGTTCTACACGGCAGCACCACCTGGAAGGAACAGAGTTCTGTTTCTAGTGGTCTCTCCGTTGCTTTTTGTCGATCAAAGCTGAAAGTCTGATCTCTGGGGATGGGAAGACAGATGTCAAAGAGGTGCTTGGTTTTTGCTTGACAAAGCGAACAGTCCTTGGAAAGCAAACAAGAGGAGGTCCAGCCGCACTGCTCAGACATCCTTCCTGAAAATGAGACACAGTGGAAACTTGTCACTGTGACAGGTGGCCCAGGTTGGGTGTGAGGAGGCAGAGAAGGGTTAGTGCTCCCTGGAGCCCCCGACTCCTTCGGGGAGGCCAGACAAAGGACAGCACGCTCCACACTGCCCGGCTCCAGCTGCCAGGAAGACCTCCCTCCAGAGTTCGCCTTCCCTTCAGATGGCCCTCTCTGGCCCCTCTGCCCCTTCTGCCCTCCCCAGCTTTGTTGTATCACAGCCAACGTCGGTGAGCAAGTCAGCCCCCTCCCTGGCTCTCTGTTCCCTCATCCGCAAAATGGAGAAAACTGCCCTCGCCTCCGATAGATGTATCGTGAAGATCAAACAAGACAAATGTGAGAAAGCACATTTTAAGGAGGAAAATGTTATTATCACCTGAAATAAAGTTTCATCGCGCCTTTTTCCTGTTTCTCAGGAATTAGGGAGGAAAGAATAGCCGGGACTGGGAATTACGCTGTCCCTCCCCTCCGAGGAAGCCTCCAGGCAGAGCCTGTGGTCTGCACCAGCATCGAGAGGGCAGCATTTTACAACCGACTTCAGAATGAGGAGAGGTGAAGAGTCAGGCCTCTGCCGGGACCCTGTGGCCTGTGCCATCCCACATAAGCCCGTGGTTGAAGCAACAATGAGAAATTGAGCGCCAGAGCAGGGCTAGCAGGCATCGGGGGAAGAGGTGCTCCCCTGAGCCAGGTACTGTTATAAGGCAACATCCTCACACTAGCATCAAGAGAACCACGACGGTGCCCGTGAGAACTGCATGCAGGACAAGAGGGGCAAGAGTTGACCCCATGGTCTGGCCTGCACCTGGAGGTCCCCAGGCTGAGAAGCTGGGAAGGATATAGGAAGGACAAGATGACAGAGGAAGGGATGCCAGGTCCTGAAATGGATTCTATGCATCACTGATAGGGCCCATCCAAAAGCTTCCCGCACTCTCCTTCTCTGGAGCCTGCCTAGTGGGCACAAGAGGACATTGGCCTAGGCAGGAGGTTGAGCAGCTTAGGGGGCCAGGGCTGAGCCCTAACTGCTATTCACTCCAGTGAGATCCAATGAGCAGAAAGGAAGCACGGGAAGTGCTGAGGTGGGGCTGAGGCTCCTGTCTCTTCCAGAAACTTCTGAGACCTCCACAGACCCCTGCCCTTTTCCCTGTGCAGTGTGTTTGGTCAGCTCCTCGATTCCCTCATCCAGAGACAGAAAGCCTGTCTTCAGAGCTCTGAACTACCTTAAAAGTTCCATTTGCAAGGCTGAGTACAGAGGTTTTCAAACCAGGCTGAACAGGTATGTTCTACTCCTGAAACAAACAATGCAGTCTTCTCCCAATTCCCAGAAGAAAAATTAGTTAATGCAAAGAATGTTCTCAATATTAATATTTCTCTCCTGTAATTTTTTTCCTTAAATTCTTGAGATGTGGGGCGCCTGGGTGGCTCAGTGGGTTAAAGCCTCTGCCTTTGGCTCAGGTCATGATCCCAGGGTCCTGGGATCAAGCCCCGCATCGGGCTCTCTGCTCAGCAGGGAGCCTGCTTCCCCTCCTCTCTCTGCCTGCCTCTCTGATCTCTGTCTGTCAAATAAATAAAAATCTTTTAAAAAAAATTCTTGAGATGTTACCTCTTGTCTGTATAAGAATATGGTAGGTGATTTTATTTGTTTTAGCACAAACTTTTTAAAAATAGTTTTTTATTGACGAATAGTTGAAATACAATATTATATTAGTTTCAGGGATACAACATATTTGATATTTATATGCATTAGGAAATGGTCAACACAATAAGTCCAGTTATCATATGTCACCATACAAAATTTTTACAATATTATTGATTATATTCCCTTTGCTGCATATTGCGTCCCCATGTCTTATTTATTTTATAACTGGAACATTGTACCTCTTAATCCCCTTTTACCTATTTCATCCATTCCCCCACTCCCCTCCCCTCTGACAACCATCAGTTTGCTCTCTACATCTATGAGTCTATTTCTTTGTTTTGTTTATCCATTTTTTTTAGATTTTATATGTAAGTGAAATCATCTGGTATTTGCCTTTCTCTGATCTATTTTACTTAATATACCACCTTCTGTGTCCAGCCACCCATGGTGCCACACATGGCAAGAATTCTTGCTTTTTATGGCTAAGTAATATTCCTGTGTGTGTGTGTGTGTGTGTGTGTGTCTGTGAGAGAGAGATCATCTTTAGCTGTTCATCTAGCAATGAACACCTAAATTTCATCCATACCTTGGCTATCGTAAATATAATGCTGCAAAGAATATAGGGGTACATAAGTCTTTTCAAATTAGTGTTTCTGTTTTCTTCATATAAAAACCTCAAAGAGGACTTACTGGACTGTATGGTCATGCTGTTTTTAATTTCTCAAGGAACCTCCATATTGTTTTCCACAATGGCTGTGCCATTTTACGTTCCTACCAAGAAAGCACAAGTGTTCCCGTTCCTCTGCATCCTTTCCAATGCTTGTTATTTCTTGTCTTTTTGGTAGTAGCCATTGTAACAGGATGGAGCTGATAGCTCATTGTGGCTTTGATTTGCATCTCCCTCATGAATAGTTATGTTGAACATCTTTTCATGTGCCTGTTGGCCATCTCTATGTCTTCTTTGGGAAAATGTCTCTTCAGGTCCTCTGCCCATTTTTTATAAAAATTTATTTATTTATTTGAAAGAGAGAGAGTATGAGCAGACAGAAGGGGAGAGAGACAGAATCCTCAAGCAGACGCCCAGCTGAGCATGAAGCCAGACTTAGGGCTCGATCCCGCGACCCTGAGATCATGACCTTAGCCAAAATCAGGAGTCGGACACTTAGCCAACTGAACCACCCAGGGCCCTCAGCTCTGTCCATTTTTTTTTATCGGATTTTTTTTTTATATTGAGTTGTATGAGTTCTTTATATATTTCGGATGTTAACCTCTTCTCAGATATATCATTTGCAAGTATCTTCTGTCATTCAATAGGCTGCATTCTCATTTTGTTGATGGTTTCTATCACTGTGCAAGTGGGTTTTTATTTTTGTGGGGTTTTTTTGTTTGCTGGTTTGATATAGTGGCTCCACTTAATTATTTTTGCTTTTGTCCTTGTTTGAGGTGACAGATCCCCCCCCCCCAAAAAAGGCATTAAGACCAATGTTAAAGAGCTTACTATGTTTTCTTCTAGGAATTTTATGGTTTGGGGTCTTACATTAAGTCTTTATTTTGAATTTATTTTTGTATATGGTACAAGAAACTGGTCCAGTTTCATTCTTTGGCATGTAACTCTTCAGTTTCCCAGCCATTTATTGAAGAGACTGTCTTTTCTCATTGTATATTTTTGCTTCCTTTGGTACTGACTAATTGGCCATATAAGTATGGGTTTATTTCTGGAATCTCTATCTGTCCCATTCATCTATGTCTGTTTTAGTGCTAGTACCATACTGCTTTGGTTCCTATAGTTTTATAGTAGAGTTTTAAGTCTGACAGCATGATACCTCTAGCTCTGTTCTTCTTTCTCAAAATTGCTTGGGCTATTCAGGCTCTTTTGTAGTTCCAGACCCATCTTTGGATTCTTTGTTCTAGTTCTATGAAAAATGTCATTGATACTTTCATAGGGATGCATTGAATCTATGGCTTTGGGGAGGGGTATTACGGACATTTTATTTT
>PISX010001173.1:0-19456 GCA_004024625.1 Mellivora capensis | reverse complement strand
GGCTTCAACCCACTGAGCCACCCAGGCGCCCCCGGACATTTTAACAATACTGATTCTTGCCATCTCTGAGCAGAGTCTTTCCATTTATTTGTTTTGCCTTCAGTTTCTTTCGTCAATTTCTTAAGAACTTGCAGAGTGCAGGTTTTTCACCTTCTTGGTTAAATTTATTCCTAGGTATTTTCTTTTTGATGCAGTTGTAAATGGTATTACGTTCTCAATTCATCATTCTGATAGTTCATTATTAGGGTATAGAAATACAACAGATATCTGTATATTGGTTTTGTATCCTGTGACATTACTGAGTTCATTTATTAGTTCTAATATGTTTGGGGTGCATGCTTTAGGGGTTTTTATGTATACTATCATGCCATCTGCAAATATTGGGTTTTACTTCTACCTTTCCAATTTAAATGACTTTTATTTCTTTTTCTTGCCTAATTTCTATGGCTAGGACTTCCAATACTATGTTATATAAAAGTGTCAAGAGGGGATATCCTTGTCTTGTTTCTAATCTTAGAAGAAAAGTATTCAGCTTTTCACCACTAAGTATAATGCTAACTGTGGGTTTGTCATATATGGTCTTCATCATGTTGAGGAATACTCCCTCTAAACCCACCTTGTTGAGAGTTTTTATCATAAATGGCTGGTGAATTTTTGTCAAATGTTTTTTGTACATCTATTGATATAATCATATAATTTTGTGTCCTTTATTTTGTTAATGTGGTATATCACATTGATTAATGGATATCCTTGCTGCCCTGGAATAAATCCCACTTGATCATGGTATATGATCCTTTTAGTGTATTGTTGAATCTGGCTTGTTAATATTTTGTTGAAAATTTTTCATCTATGTTCATCAGGGATATTGATTTGTAGTTTTTTGGGGGGAGTATAGTGTCTTGGAATAAACTGTTTATTTTGGGTTAAATCAATCTTTGTTTCCATGTTATATTATGAAGGGTACATTGAACAGCAGATGCCCCACCATCTGCACAAATTATGAGAATAAAAGTTCTACCTTTTGACTTAAAGCAAAAGAAATCTTGGGGGAGGTGCCTTTACTGTAACCATAGTTACTCACCTTCATCGAAGTTACTAAAGGTATCAAAAAAAAAAAAAAAGTTACCAAAGGTATGAAAGACATGATTTTTTAAAATATATACCATCTAGGGGTGCCTGGGTGGCTCAGTGGGTTAAAGCCTCTGCCTTTGGCTCAGGTCATGATCCCAGGGTCCTGAGATTGAGCCCCGCATCAGGCTCTCTGCTCAGCGGGGAGCCTGCTTCCTCCTCTCTCTCTGCCTGCTTCTCTGCCTACTTGTGATCTCCGTCTGTCAAATAAATAAATAAATAAATCTTAAAAAATATATATATATATATATACATGTATGTATATACATGTATATATATATATATATACCATCTAACAAGCCCAGCTGATGGCACTGATTCCCACTTCACTGAGAAAAATGGAGCAATCAGAAGGTAATTCCGCAGACTTCCATAACCGTATCTGCCCACATACCACATAGTTTATCTTCCCAAATAATACTGTAGATGAATCCAGCATGCCTCTATCTAAAGTCAACCCACCCTTCTCAACACAAGTTATCTCTCCTACTCAAGGACAGTGCTTCACTAATTCTTACTCTTATACATCATCATTTTTTCACTCTCTATTGGACTATTTCCATCAACATATAAACATAGTGCTATTTCCCTCAACTCAGAAAAAAACACTTCATTCACCAGGTATTACCCCATTTCTTTGCTCCTCTCTGCAGAAAACTCTTCAAAAGAGCTGTGTATATTCATTGTCTCAGAACTCCTCATCCCAATATTTCTTATACCAACTTTCATCAAATACTTCTTTTCACAACATTTCTTAAGGTCAACAATAACCTCCATATTGCTAAATCCAATGATGAATTCTTCTTGTTATACTTGACATGATAATCAACTTCCAAATGACCCCCACCTCCTGGTATTCATGCACTCCTATAGTCTCTTTCTAAGAATATCCAGAAAATTAGGTTATAGAAGACTGTGACTACCATCTCAGGTGCTCTCTTGAACTCTCTTTCTCTCAGATCACATGAAAAGAAGCTGCTATAGTGTCGTGAGGCTACACAGAGAGCCTGTGAAGAGCCCACATTGTGAGCAACTGAGGTATCTGACCAAAGCCAGTGAGGAACTGAGGACTTCCAAAAACTGCAAGAATTTGCAGTAGGATTCTCCAGTCCCAGTCAAGGCTTGAGATGACTGCAGCCCCAGCTGGCATTTTGACCACAACCCTGCAAGGGATCTTAAGTCAGAGGCACTCACCTAAGCCACTCCCAGATTCCTGGCCCTCAGAAATTTTGTGAGATAGTGTTTGTTACTTTAAACTACTAAGTTTTGTAATGATTTGTTAAACAATAGGTTACTAATATACTTGACCTGTCACATTATTTGACACAGTTGATCACTCCTTCCTCCTTGAAATACTTTCTTAGTTTGGCTTCCATTAAACCACTCTTTCTTGGTTTTCCTTCTACCTCATGGATCATTTCCCATCAACTTGCTTTGTTGATTCTTATACTTCTGCCCAACTTTTTTCAGTTGAGGCCCAGAGCTGGCCCTTGCTACTCTTCTCTTCTATGTCTACTCACTCCCTTGGTGACTTCCTTCAGCTTCATGATTTTAATCATTACCAACTATACGTTGTCAATTCCCAAATTTATATCTCAGCCCAGATCTTCTCTCCCAAGCTCTGACTCACGTAACCAACTGCCTACATGATTTTCCACTTGGATATTTAATATTCAGCTCCAATTCAACATGATCAAAAGTAAACTCCTAATTTTCTCCACCCAAACCTGTTTCATATTCTTCTGAATTGGTGGAATCCTCCTAGTTGCTCAGATTATCCTTGATTCCTATCTTTTTCTTTATACCCATATCCAATCATCAAGGAATCCCATTGACTCTACCATCAAGAATATGCAATCCAGTTGCTTCTCATCTGCCACTGCTACCACTCTACCATTCTGGTTCAAGCCACCATCATCTCTCAGCTGGACACAGCAAGAGCCTTCTAACTGGTCTCTCTGTTTCTACCCTTGTCTTTCTGCAGTCAGTTTTGGACACAGTAGCCAGTGTGCAATGTGATTCCCTTAAGTAGGCATATCTCATTATTCTTCTCTACTTGGCATTCTGTGATATATCCTCATTTCATTTAGAGTAAAATCCAAAGCCCTCTCAATGGCCAGCAAAGCCCTACATGGTCTGGCTCCCCTCTTACTCCTCTGACCTCATCTTCTTCTACCCCCTCTTACTCTGCTTAGCCACACTGACCTCCATGCTCTTCTTGGAACATGCCAGGCACACTCCCACAGCATTTGTACTGCTCTTTCTCCTGCATGGAATGCTCTTCCCCTAAATATCACTGTGACTCAGTTCCTCATCTTCTTCAAGTCTTTGCTCAAATACCACCTTCTCAATGAAGCATGTCCTGGCCTTCCTATTTAATACTGCACACTGCCACCACCCCTAGCACTCCCAAGCCTCCTTATCCTACTTTCATTTTTCTCTTTTTTCCATATACTTAGCATCTTTAAACACACTAGAAGTCTTATTCATTTGTTAGTGTATTGTCTATCTTCCCTTGTTAAAATTCAAACTACAAAAGGAAAGTATCTTTGTCTATTTTATTCACAGATAAGCCCTAAGCTCGTAAGACAGTGCCTGACATATAGTTGACATTTTAAAAAGAGGTTGAATAAATGAATTTATAACTATTATTTATAATTCTTATGGAAGTTCCACAATTTTTTTTACTATCCACATTTTACATATGAGGAAACTGAAGGAAAAGGAATTAATATGCCTCAGTCTTACTATGTGCCAGACATTTCATATACATTATCTTATGTATTCCTCCTGTGTTCCAAGGCTCAAAGAGGTAAGTAGCTTCCTAATGTCACATAAGTGATAAGGAGTCAAGCCCTGATGTAAATCCAGGCCTGTCTGGCACTAAAGCCTCTGGGGATACACCTACCACCCTTCTCACACTTTCATCAAACACCTACCATACCCTGGACTAGTCAGAGATGAAAGTCACTTGAAACAACTATATTTGGCCCAGAGAAACCAACACTTCACACCTTCATGGCATCCCTTAAGGGTCTCATCTGAAGACCAGCAGCTAATCTCTACCTTTCTTCCCATCCCCAGGTTCAGGCTCCAGTCCCACCTGTGACACATGGAGACTGGGAGTCGCACCAACACCTCCATTCCCTCAAGCCCACAAACTTGGGAAGAGCTTCTTGGTATTCACTTTTTGAGACTTGCAAACATCTTTCCAAATATGTGAAATAGCAGGGCTTTCAAAGCCTCTGAGGCCAGTTGAGTACATATTGGCCCCCAATTTCTTACTGCCCCCACCAGAAAAGAGCACTAGCCCTTCATCAGTACCATCCTCAAAGACTTGAAGACAGCATAAAATGTGTGATGACACTGACAACCGATGGAAATAATAACTAACACCGTATTGGCTCTTACAATATGCAAGACGTTCCTGAACGCTTCCATGCATTACACCTCATTTAACCTTCACAACAACACTCTAAGGAAGGTACTATTATTAACCCCATTTTACAGATGAGAAAAACTGAGGCTTGGAGAGGCTCAGGAACATTCCCAGTGTGCTGTGTAACTAGTAAGCAGCAGAGCCAGAATTTGAACCCAAACAGCCTACCTCCACAGCCTGTATTTAACAGATACACCACACTTCAGCAGGAAAGCAAGCGGAACATGTAAACACCACCTGCAGCCGTGGAAGGCTCCAGCACTCCACAGAGCAAATCCATTCATACTCACAAACAACATCTAGATGGGAAGCAGACTGACGTATCTTCTAATAGATCCATATTTATCTCCTTTATCATTTCACAGACCCCATCCTTACCATTCTAAAGAACCAGCCCCATATTTTCCACATCAGTCATCTACTATTCATTGCTAAACGTGACATTTCACAATTGCCACCATCACACACTATCTTCACGCTTTCTCAGTCAGCTCTCCATCTCAGCCTCTCTCGCCACTTTTTTTTTTTTTTTTTTGCCAGCTACCCATTAATTAAGTGCAGCCTCCTTTTGCTCCAAGAGCCACAATTTCATGTTTCTTTCCAGTGACTGCAATGGTCTTATTCCTAAAGCACTCCCTTTGGCAGGGATCACCAAACATTGATGACACACATTTCTACTTGTCTAGCCTTTTCTTCCTTTTAGAACACTGACTGCTTGGTTTTTAGGATTGCATAAATTTCCACTCACTGGATGTTGGTCACTCATCCATTCTGTGTCTGCATACGGTGGTGACATCTCTGAAATCTCTCTCTTTGAAAAAGTTATGATTTAACCAAGAAGTGAAAGCAATTTTAAATCTTTTAAGATTTCTAAAGAGAGACAGGTCCCTGTGGGCTGGAGGAATCAGGAGGGGTTCGGGGAGGAGGTGAGGACTGAGCTGTTGTTGTGTTGTTGTTGTTATTGTTGTGGTGGTGGTTGTTTTGAGAGAGAGAGAGAGAAGAGAGTGGGAAGGGAAGAAACAAAGGGAGAGGGAGAGAGATCCCAAGCAGGCTCCATGACCAATACACACAAGGTTGAGTCTCACAACCTCAAGACCATGACCTGAGTTAGATCCCCAACCAAGTAAGCTACCCAGGTACCATGGATTGAGCTGTTCTTGAAGAATGGAAAGAATGGGAAAATAGGATTTGGCCAAAAGGAATCTTACCCGCAGACGTAAGGAGGTTGAAGTCAGTAAGGCTTAGTCAAGTATCAGAAGAAAGATTTCCAGTGGAGAAACATGGGAGATAAGGTCAGAGGAAATTCTAAAAGGCTTTAATGCCAAATGAAAAGACACAGAGATTATACTATGGAGGCAGCAAACTGCCTGTGCCTTTACACTCTCCATGCTGACCTGCATGGAGGTCTTTTAAAAATAATATGCCTGGGGCGCCTGGGTGGCTCAGTGCGTTAAAGCCTCTGCCTTCAGCTCAGGTCGTGATCTCAGGGTCCTGGGATCGAGCCCCTCATTGGGCTCTCTGCTCAGCGGGGAGCCTGCTTCCCTCTCTCTCTCTCTGCCTGCCTCTCTGCCTACTTGTGATCTCTGTCAAATAAATAAATAAAATCTTTAAAAATAATATTCTATGTGTATCATCCCAGGGTCAACAAGAGGCCAACAAGGGACTCTCCTTCATTTACCCAGCCCTTGGCCCAGATCTGTGCCCCCACTACACACACACACACACGTGGAATCAATGACCAGATTCCTGGGCTATGGCACTTTTGGACACACAATTCCAGCAGCTTTCTGTTCCACCCAGGAGTCAAACCCAGTTTGCTTATATTATTCAACCAGAGCCTGAAGATAGTCTATAAGCCAAGAGTTACCTGCACTCTATTTTCCAGATACAGCTCAGGTCCCTGACCAACTGCCTTGGCCCCTGGCCCCACATGTGTCCCAACCCCTACAAAGTTTTTCAGAATACCAGGGAGAAATTGGTTCACCTGTGGCTCAACCCCTGAGAAGCAGGGTCTCCAGGTTCAGTTTTCATCGACATAAGGATTCTTAAGCTTAACTGGTTCTCACAAAGGACACCTCAGGACACAACTCACAATCCATAGAGTGAGTTTCTGAAACCAGGCCGCTGGGTCTCAGCTCTAGACCTCTGAATCCTGCCAGAGAGCATTCCTGGGGCTGTGTGGTCATGAGTCCTGCCATAGGCTGTATTCGCCACCTTCCAGTTCATACGATGAAGCCCTATTCCCCCAATGTGACTACATTTGAAGACAGGGCCATTAGGAGGTAATTAAGGCGGCCTTAGAGGGTGAGGTCATAAAGTACAGTGCTGATCTGATAGGACTAGTGCCCTCTTAAAAAGAGACACCAGAGAGCTCTCTCCTCCTCTCCCTCTCTCTCTGCCATATGAGGCCATGGCAAGAAGATGGCTGTTTGCAAGCCAGGAAGAGCATTCTCACCAGACCCCAAGACTGCCAGCACCTTCACCTTGGACTTCAGTCTCCAGAACTGTGAGAAATACATGTATGTTGTTTAAGCCACCCAGCCTAAGGCATTTGATCATGGCAGCCAAAGCAGACTAAGACAACTCCTATTTCACACCTACATTATAGACTTGGGGCTGCAAACACCCGGAGTCCTAATGAAATAATGCTGGAAATAAGTGGCCCAGTACCAGATGAAGAGCCAGCAAATTCCCTTTTGCTTACTTTCACTGAGGACTCCACATGTCCTGGACTTCTCTGGATTTCCATCTTCATCAACTACCCTCCCCATCCTAATTCCTTGGTGCCCCCCTGTGACTGTCCATGCTAGTGCGATAGCTAATAGACTCCTCTTCTCAAGTTAACACATCTGCTCAGGAGTCTGCCACAGGCAACACTATGCCCCAAAGTAAAAACATCTTACATCTTACTTGGTAATTTCAAGCTAATGGGTCCTTAGGAAACCCCAAATCACAGCCCACAGAACCTTGCCCTGAAAATCAAAGGGTGGTCAACCCAGTAGGGGGATGGATAATCAGAACGCTGAGGAAGTCTTGGTTTTTCCAGCCTCTTTCAAAGGGTTTTCTGAGCCAATCCCTACTGGGCTCCTTCCCCAGATTGGGGAAAAGTCAGAGTTTACAACCAGCAACACAAGTCCCCCAGAGTTTCCCAGATGCCTCTGGCAGCAAGGGCTCAGCAAGAAGAGTGTCAGTAGCTACCCTAGTGCATGCTGGTGGTCTGCAGATGCGTTGCCATCACAGCTTGCCAAGCCTCCCCGTGGCCACCCCTTATCCCACCCCCATACGCATCCTAAATCTTAGGTTGGATGGGAGTAAAGTGACCCTGCTCTGTAATCCTATCCCTGCCTTCCTCTACTTCTCCCCACAAACAGATTGCCCTTCCAAGCAGGTCAGTACCAGGCCCCAGCCACAAGCATCCAACCTCTCCCATCCCTAGTGCCTAGCCCCTAGCCTCCATCCCTGCCCCAAGCAAAGGGAGCCAGTGGAAGTGAGCAAGCTGCCACAAAGAGAAGAGAATGAGAAGGTTTGTGGAAACTATCATTCCTAATGATATATTTTTGGTATTTGTTTTCATTGTGGTAAAATAGACATACATAAAATTCACCATTTTAAAGTACACAATTCAAAAGCATTAAGCATATTCACAGGGCTGGGCAACCATCACCACTCTCCAGTTCCAGAACCTTTTCATCACTTCAAAAGAAACCCTACTCATTAAGCAGTCTCTTGCCAATCCCCTTCACCCAGCTCCTGGCAACCACTAATCTGCTTTCTGTCTCTATGGATTTGCCTATTTTGGATATTTCATTAAAAAAGAATCATATAATATGAGTCCTTTTACCTTTGGTTTGCATGATGATGTTTCAATATTTGTTGCTGATCTTGAAGGTCTAGGCTCTAATGACAAGAACAGGGTCCTGTCTGATATTTCCAAACATCAGCCACAGAAACCCTTGGGAAACACAGGCCACCTGCCTATAGACATAGAAGACGAGCACCTCTCACTCTAGACACCCCAGTCAAGGCCCTGTGAAGCCTCAAGAGATCTAAATCACAGGCAAAGCCACAGCTTTCCCAAACGAAAGTCTTCAGTTTAAAAGAAATAACAGGAAGGCAAAGGAAAGGCCTGGGACAGTCCAGGAAAGCTTCATGGAAAGAGCAGCACTGATTCTGGTCCTTGAAGGATGGTCAGGACCACAGAGAGAGCATTTAACTGCCTCCTATATGTGGACACTCCAAAATGTCTACCTCCACCTTTGACTTTGTCCCTGAACTCCTGACTTATGCATCTAACGGCCCACACAGCATCTCCACTTGGGTGTCCGGTAGGCTTTTCCAAATTAAAACTTTTGACTTCCCTGCCTTCTACATTCTTACAAATCTGGGCAGAGTGAACTGGCATTGGGAGGGTGGGCAGTGTCTGTCTTTCCATCAGTGTCTCTTATCTCAGTATGGCACCACTGTTCATTTGTCCAGGTACTCAAATCAAAAACCCTGGGAATCATCCTTGATTTCTATCTTTCCCCGACACCCCACATCCAATCCATCAGCAAACTTACTGGCTCCATCCTCAAAATATATTTAGAATCTAACCATTTTTCACCGATAGCATCACCACTAGGCTGTACCAAGTCACCACCAACTCTCACTTACACTACTGTAACAGCCTCCTAACTCATCCCTTGGCTTCCACCCCTGCCCCGCTAGAGGCCACTTCTCACAAACAATTAGCGTGATTCTTTTACAATGAATTGCTCAAAACCTTCCAATGAATTCTCATCACATTTAGAATAAAATCTATAACCTTGTCACCTGCAAGCCCACCATGATTTGTCCCTAATTGCTTTCCCCACTCCTATCCCTCTTCCTTTATTAACTTCACTCCACCTGCATTGTCCTCCTTGCTCTTCCTGGAACATCTCTCACCTCAGGGCCTTTGCATTTGCTGTTTTCTTTGCCTGAAACACTCTTTCCCATGATAGTCATATGGCTTGCTCCTCACTTCAGATCTTTTTCTCCCATATCACTTCCACAAAACAGAAAGACCTGCCTCAATCTAAACATTCCCTCTCATCGTGTTTCATGTCCTTAGACAAGTTTTATTTTTCTAGAACTGATCATCAATTTGGCAAAAAAATATATATATACACATATACACACACAAATGTTTTTATAAAATTAATCATGACGTGGCAAGAAATAAATACATACAGTATGTACATACACACAAACACACACACACACACACACACACGTATGCATCCTCCTCATTAGCCTTTAAACTACGAAAGGGCAGCTTCTTTACCTTATTTACCACCATATCTTCAATGCATAGAACAGTGTGGGACATATAGTAGAAACTTATTAAATATTTTTAGAAAAAAATGAACATGAATGGTGTAAATTGAGTATGTCAGGGCCACAGAGAGAGCATTTCTGTTACAAGCAGAAGTCAAGGAGTAGGAGGAAACATACCTCGTCTTACCGTGGTGAAATAAGGTCTTCGTTACCAGCCCCTCCTAGCTTTCTGACCTCCCACATCTCATCATATCCAATCCACAGTGCTCTGCCCACCCTCCCAATGCTAGTTCACTCTGCCCAGAGAGCTGCTGCTTCCTGTTCTCCAGACAGCCATGCTCTTGAACCCCTCTGCATTTTATACAGCCCCTCTGTTTTGTTTTGTATTGTTATAAATAAAGATTTTAATCTCGGCATTGTTCATAATTGAAAAATTGGAATCCCAGCTGTGGAACACAGTTTAAATGGTAAATTCATGATTGAAGATTTTGAATTCATTAAAAAATTTGTTTCCAGAAACATTCAGTCATGAGGGAAAATTCAAAACTTTGGTGTAATGTAATGCAGAATTTGTTTTTCCTGAGAAGACCCTGGAGTTTTCCTCTTCTCACTGTAAAATATCCCTTGACTGAATGAATGTCCCTCCACCAGGCCATGAGAGATTAAAAAGAAGCCAACAGGTCTCTTACTGCCCCTCTGCTTTCATTCCCTTCACCCCTGTGTTCACCTGCCCTTGCCTGCTCGCCTTCCAAGCATGGCCTGGGATGTGAGCGGCCTTCCAGACCGTCCCAGGAAGAACAAGCCTCTCCGGCCCAGCCCCTGGGACACAGAGTTCGTGAGCACATCTCACACTGCCTTGTAATGACCTGGGTACAGGTTTACTTTCCTTATTAGATGGTGAGCCAAAGGGACGGGATCCTATTTTTACATTCACATTAATATCCTGTTTTACATTTAAATGTCTGTTTCCTTGCACAGCAGAACCCTGGTTATTACCAGGTACTCTGATCCTTGATGAATAAATGATCCAACCAATTAACCAGACTAGAATGCCTCTTAGGTTCACTAGTCTTTGCTAATGGCATCCCTCTGTCTGAACCAATAGCCACAAAATTGTCACCGGTGTTAAAGTAAAGTAAAGCTTTAGACACTTACAATGCATCTTTCGAGCACAGTCTCAATATTTCACAACCCTGCTCAAAAACTTTCCAGGGCTCCGTATTACCTAACTTAATAAACTCGTTAGCACAGCCTTTAAGGTCTTCCATGATCTGGTCTCCACCTATCTCTCCTGACTTAACTCCTACTTAACACCCATCATGGTCTTCACATTTCAACAAACCAAAGTTCTCATCTTCCCCAGAGCGTGCACTTTCCAATATCTCTGCTTTTATTTCTGTGTTCCCATCGTTGGAGAATCTTCTCTCTTCTCTTCCATCACAGCTTTTTGAGATTCTACTCAACGTCAACTTCACGCCACAGGTGTTCACTAAGTGTGCACGATATCTGGCATTGTTCTAAGTGCTGTTCAATCAGCTGAATGGGACACATAAAGCCCCTGCCTTCACAGAGCTTTCTTTTCAAATGAACAAAGTCAACAAGCTTTCCGAGAATTTAGAATCTAGTGGGGAAGAAAGATGTGTATGTGGGGGGGGGGGGGATAGTGTGTTTGCCAAGTAATGACTACCTATATAATAATAATAATAATAATAACAAAGTTGTGTGATGAAATAGAACATGATGGGAAAGAGGCACTGCTTAGCTTGGGTGGCCCTAAGGGCCTTCCTGGAGAGATAATATTTGAGCAAAGACCTGAATGAAGTGAGAAAGACAAATAATAAACAACAAACAAGTAAATCAGTCTTGATTATGGTGAGTGCCACAATGAAATGCCAAGGAGACATCACAGAATAGTCATCAGTAAGCAAAGGGAGGTACTGTAGATGAGGGGGGACATGGACGTCCCTCTGGAAAGGTGCCATTTGAGCTAAGACTGAGGGATGAAAAGAAGGAGCCAGCCATGAAAGTAGCCAAGGGATTTGGGAAAGAGACCATTGTTCAAAGAAGTGGGGAATGAAGAGCCTTGAATACTCCAGGAAAAGGGAGGGAAATGACAGAGCAGGCTGCTAGGAGGAAGGAAGGTCGGTACAAGGCAACAGTGGACAGGTGGCCAGGAGCTGATCACATGAGGTCCTGTAGGCAATGGCAGAGAGCTGGGAGTATGCCAGTCTTTACCTACATGTTGTCATCTGTTTCTACCCTTCAGCATTTCCCAGGATCCCTTGACAATGGAAGACTAGGAGACAGTAAGAAGAGAGAGGCCAGAGTATTTCTCCCTTCTTGGCTCCAGATGCCATTTTATGGCAATGGTAGCATCTCCTTTGTCCTTGCAGCTTCCCACTAGACAGCCCCTTCCTCTGAGGTCACAGCTCCCACCAGGTGAACCCGTCATGACTGAGCATCTTCTGAGTTCGGGGGATTGGGAGTCTCTAACCTTGAAGTGGCAGTGTTTTCGTGCTCTGGTTGCTTCTCATCCTCTGTATGTGTGCAACACAATCTTGTATTAATATTCCTTATTTGAAATACTTAAAGTTGTTCCTCTTTGCCAAGGAGCAGGTGGCAGCAGCTTCTGCAGGCATGGCCAAGATTAAAGCTCAAGACCTTCACAGCAAGAAGCTCGCTGCGGGGGCGGGGGGGGGGGGGGGGGGGGGGGGGGGGGGGGGGGGGGGGGGTGTGGAGGCAGGGGAAGGGGGAATGCTTAACCGGCTGGGAGACCTAAAGACGGAGCTGTCCCAGCTGTGACAAGCCAGGCAGCTTCCAAGCTCTCCAAGTTGTTTGCAAATTCATATAATCTCACCGCCATTAACCAGACTCAGAAAGGGAACCTCAGGAAATTATACAAGGGTAAGAAGTAACAAGCCCTTGGATCTGCAGCCCAGGAAGACACAGGCCAGGTGCTGCCAGCTGAAAGAGCACAAAGAGAACCTGACCAAGAAGCAGCAGTAGAAGAAGAGGCTGTCCCCACTGCAGGAGTAGGGCTGAGCACTGATGTCAATAAAACAAAAATGGGGTGGGGTGGGGGGGAGGTAAGGGGAAATGCCTAAGGCTGTTTCACTGACTAATATAAGAAGCCACAGAGGTTTTTTGAGCAGAGGAGTGGCAGGATTTTGAATTACCTTTTGGAGAGTTCATTCGGCTGCTGCAAAAACTGCTCACAGGATAGGAAGATGTGTAGAAAATGCTTTCAACAGTCCCAGCAACAGGCGGTTGTGTCCATGGCGTCAATGGTGGCAGTGAAGAAGGAGTGAAACGGATGGAATCAAGCTCTTTGCTGGAGACAGATGCTCCAGAACCGAGTGACAGACTGGATGTCAGGGAGAGGAAAAAGAGAAGTACCAGTAAGGATGCCGCTAGATTTTTGGCTTGACCGACTGGGTGGCAAGTATAGAAATGGGAGAGTAAGGGCAGGGGCAGTTTGAGGGTCAAAGAGCATGTCAAATTGTCTCCTCTTCATAGAGCCCCCAGCTTCTCTTCCAGTAGGAAGCAATATATCCCTCCTTTGTAATCACAGCATAGCAGAATAATATTACAATTATATAACTATATGTCCGTCTGACTTACTTCCCCTGCTAGATTGTAACTGCATGTGGCCGACCATAGCTGAGTCTATCCGAGGACACGGGACAAAGAGTGAGACCCCCTCACTATACAGGCCGGACCACTACTGTGGACCTCCCTGTGATATACACTTGCTCAAGACTTCATGCCCTTTCTGCCCAGGACACATATTCTCCACATCTCTGCGTAAACCTGACCTTTTTTCTGGGTGCTCCCCTCTGAAGAGAAAGTAAAGACTGTCTGTCGAGATGACCGTGGGGCTTGACATCTCATCCTCCAAGAAATCAATTAAGGGACTCTGGGAATCTACTGGACAAGGGAAGACTGGCCTACCATCAAATACCCAGGGGTGTTCAGGGGAAGGAGGGATGTGAGACTGGACCTATCAGGTGCCCTGGGAAAATCCAAAATCCAGGAGTGAAATCCACCCTGGGTTGATTTTAGCTCAGCCCAGTGAAGTATGTTCTGATAGTCCGAAGGGCCTGGAGGACAGGAGGAAAGCCTTATGTGGTAATGAGGCCCCATCTCCACAGGTGACAACAAAGGCTCACTGAGAAAACAGAAATACTCCCTAAATGATATTTGAGACCATCATTATTTTATGAAAATAAATTTCCCCAGTGGGAACCAAGACTCTGCCAAGGCAAAAATCCCCATTCCATCACTAAAATTACCATGTCCCGTCTTCTGTGTACTCTGAAAATGGGGCCCTGCTATCTGCACTACCATCCCCTCAGTGAGGATGAGGGTCAGCGAGGAGGAAGGGGACTCACATAAAAACTTGTAGAAAGGGCCGCCTGGGGGGCTCAGTTGGTTAAGCGGCTGCCTTTGGCTCAGGTCATGATCCCAGCGTCCTGGGATGGAGTCCCGCATCGGGCTCCTTACTCAGCGGGGAGCCTGCTTCTCCCTCTGCCTCTGGCTGCCTGTGCTCGCTCTCTCTCTCTCTCTCTCTCTGACAAATAAATAAAATCTTTAAAAAAAAAAAAACTTCCACATCCTCTCCAACACACGTTTCCTGTCTTGCTAAACCCTCTTACACTGTTGGTGGGAATGCAAGTTGGTGCAACAACTCTGGAGAACAGTGTGGAGATTCCTCAAGAAGTTAAAAATAGAGCTTCCTTATGACCCTGCAATTGCGCTACTGGGTATTTACCCCAAAGATACAGGTGTGGTGAAAAGAAGGGCCATCTGTACCCCAATGTTTATAGCAGCAATGGCCACGGTCGCCAAACTGTGGAAAGAACCAAGATGCTCTTCAACGGACGAATGGATAAGGAAGATGTGGTCCATATACACTATGGAGTATTATGCCTCCATCAGAGAGGATGAATACCCGACTTCTGTAGCAACATGGACGGGACTGGAAGAGATTATGCTGAGTGAAATAAGTCAAGCAGAGAGAGTCAATTATCATATGGTTTCACTTATTTGCGGAGCATAACAAATAACACGGAGGACATGGGGAGATGGAGAGGAGAAGGGAGTTGAGGGAAATTGGGAGGGGAGATGAACCATGAGAGACTATAGACTCTGAAAAATAACCTGAGGGTTTTGAAGGGGCGGGGGGTGGGAGGTTGGGGGAGCCAGGTGGAGGGTATTATGGAGGGCACGCATTGCATGGAGCACTGGGTGTGGTGCAAAACTATGAATTCTGTTACGCTGAAAAGAAATAAAATAAAAAAATATATAAAAAAAACTTGTAGAAAGTTGCTGCCCAGGCAGCTGGGAGATTTGATTGGTACCGCAGGCCTCCGTGGTTGGGAAAAGCTTCAAAGGAGCAGAAGTCTACACTGGGGTGCGATGCAGAAAACATGTGATTATAATTCTGGATATGACGTGAACACACAGTTCAGATATGCACTGTCCAATAAGGTAGCTTCTCGCCACATGTAGCCATTTATGCTTACATAAACTAAAATAATAAAATTTAAGACTCAGTTCCTCAGTCACAATAGTCCGTAATTTCAATCATGCTTAGTTACTGTAACTAGTTGCTACCATATCGGCCAGAGCAGAATTTCCACCATCCCAGAAAGTTCTATTGCACAGTTCTGATCCAAACTGTCATTACTCCCCTTTAAATGTGATCTTCAAATGCCGCGAATGAACTCTGAAATCACTGCTGTGGCTTAGATGTCCCTTAGGGATTGGTGCCTGCCTGGCTCTCAGGACTCATTTTTGCCATTCTGGACCCACACACCATATGCACCAGCTTCAGTGAGTAAACTTCGTTCCTTCCTCCTCACCAGCTGCTCCCTCCAGCAGCCAGCTGACCACTTTCCCTGACCCTTTTTGGCTGACCTAATTTCTTCTCATCCTACCAGGCCAACCAAAGCATCCCTGTTCATCCCTCTGGATCCTTTAGGCAAATCACAGTCACCTGCTTTACAATCTCATAGAAGTCTGGGCTTTGTGGTTCACTGATGTATCCCAAGTCTGTAGAACACTGCCTGGCTCACAGTAGACTCTCTTTCATTACTTGTTGAATGAACAAATACATTTTGTTAAAATTCCTTGTATCATTGTTTGTCAACCATAATAGTTTGCAATTATACAAGGGCGGGGAACATATTTATCTCATTCACCACCTATGTTCAGTCTCTTCAATAAAACGGACAGCCACAATTACTAAGGAATGACAGCAAAAGAAAGGAAGGGAAGAAAAGAGGAAGGGAGGGGATGAGAAAAGGAGAGAGGGATGGAGAGAAGGAGAAAGGAAGGGAGGGAGATGGAGATAGAAGGAGAATAAAAGGAAGAAGTAGGTGAGTAAATGATGAATGCAAAATGTATGCCTTAGGAGACAGGAAAAAGGACGGTGTTATTGAGAAACAGAGTAGCTGGGAAACTAGTGGCACCAAGCAGTCAAGCTTTCAGTGTACGATGCTGGAACAATCGTTTTCCATCACCAACTCAAGGACAAGCTTATAAAGACTCCCTGAATAGCCCCATCCTTGCCACCCCCTCTCCTCAACCCACTGGAATGAGAAATAGACGTGCAAATTAAGCTTTTTATTACAATTAGCATCCCAACACAGGCATCACCTGTCCTACTGAAATGTGATATTTCATCTGAGACACTCACAATCATAGCCCAATGGGGGAGCCTGTGAATCAATTCACTGCCTATTTTTCAACAGCTTTACATAAAATGACTTTTATTCTTTACACTTGCTCGTTATCCCCAAGGAATTCAAGGCAATTTACAAACTTTTAATTCCCCTGACATTCTAGGAGTGAAGGAGATAAAAGTCTAGAATATATAAATGGGGAGAGAAATGCCATGTGACAGGATTAAGCACACAGACAGGGAGACTCATCTGTCCCCAGAGCCCACTCTTCTGAAACTGAACAGAAGGGTTTTATAGGGATATTCCTAAAAGCCATCTCACCAGAGAGGTTGGGGTGGGAATGACCCTGGAGAGGCTGAAGGTGAGTGAGGTATGGGGCAGCAGTATTAACAGGTGTGGGCATAATCGATGATAAAGAGGAAAGACATGAAGGCATGAAGTCAGAGGCACAGAACTTGGAAGGGCCTGGAGGGCTTGGACCAAGAGCACCAGTAGTGGCAGTCACCACTTCAAAGAAAAAAACAGAGGGTGCATAAGAGAACATGTATATGAAAGAAGCATTTAAAAAAAAACAAATCCAGAAATCACAATCTTATAGGTGATTAAGGCAATAATAAGGGAAACGATGTGAGCTAGCCTACACAGGCCCCCAAGCCTACACAGTGACCTAGGATAGAGAAGAAACCAGAATGCTAAGCAGTTTCTTCTACCCCAGTAGGAAAAGGGGGTGACACCTGCGTCTTGGCCTCCTGTTCACTATGGCTCTCCAAAAAAATAGGGTGGGGGGCAAACCTGGGAGCTTAAGGGAGGTAAATTAGACTGTCTATTTAGGAATTGCACTAGATGATTGGGTTTGATATTAGATATTGGGTTTGTCCAGCCATATTGTTGCCCAGATGAAAATGCATGCCATATGAATTTTTAGTGTAGGTGAATCAGCAGGTGTCCCTCCTTTTCTGGAACAGGTATTACATTAAGTGTTTTAACACAGTAAGTATATATTTCTCATGCTCTTCACCATGCAGTGTAGGCAGGCCAAGAACTCTGCTCCATCAGCCACTCAGGGACCAGACTCCTTCTACTGAAGGCTCTGCTTTCCAGTATGGTAGCTGCTGACCATTTGTGGTTACTTATATTAATTAAAATTAAATGAATTAAAAATTCAGTTCCCTAGTTCTGCTAGCTGTATATGAAGGGCTCAGTGAGTACATGGCTGCCATATTGGACAGAAGAGGGTTAGAACAATTCACGAAAGTTCTATTAGATAGTGCTGCTCTAGACTAGATCTCAGACATCCAGCAACAGGCAAAGAGGAGAAAAAGCTTAGATGATGAAATAGGAAGTTTAATGGACCAGCCCTAGAAGTGCCAGACATCACTTTTGCCAATATTCCACTGGCCAGGGCTCTATTGTACAGCCAAACCTAACTGCAAAGGAGAAGGGAGACAGAGAAAGGTAGTCAAGCTATACGCCCAGGAAGAAAATGAAATGAGTCTGTTGAGTACTTACCAGTTTCCGCCACAGATATGTTCTAGCAAGTTCCTAAAATGAAAAATTAATTTCCCAACAGAGCTCTATAATAAAATCAGAATGATGATCCTAAAAAGAGAATATCTCCCCATAGACTTTTTAAAATTTTAAACAAGGAAGCATTAAGATGGTGGTCAGGCTCACACCCAGAATTGTAGTTCTCTAAGGGCACTTTGCCACAGACATACTTTCCTAATTCTAAGCATTCCCAGGTACTCCATTTATTCCCTTTATTTCCTTTCTGTCCCCACCTCCACCCCTACTCTATCATTTATACCTAGTGTAGAGATACTAGAATCAACATTCACAGGGGAGGCAGCAAGGCAAAAATAAACAAGTGAGACCACATCACATTAAAAAGCTTCTGCAGAACAAAGAAAACCACCCACAAAATGAAAAGGCAACCTACTAAATAGGAGAAAATACTTTTAAATCATATATCTGATGAAGGGTTAATATCAAAAATATACAAAAAAATTTCCTACAACTCAAAAGGAAAAAAAAACTAACTAAAAAATGAGCAGAGGATCCAAATAGGAATTTTTCCAAAGAACATATACAAAATGGCCAAAAGGTACATGAAAATGTGTTCAACCTCACTAACCATTAGGGAAATGCACATCAAAATCACGGTAAGCTATCATCGCACACTGTTAGAATGGCTATCCTAGAAAGATGAAAAGAAATGGCAGGCACGTGGAGAAAGGGGAACGCTTGTACGATGTTGGTGAGAGTTATAAATTGCTGCAGCCACCATGGAAAACAGTATGGAGCTTCCTCAAAATATTAAAAATAGAACTATCATATGATCCAGCAATACCACTACTGGGTATTTATCTCAAAGAAATGAAATCATTGTCTTGAAAAGGTATCCACACCTCCATGTTCACTGAAGCATTATTTACAATAGCCAAGACATGGAAATAACCTAAGTGTCCATCAACAGATGAATGAATAAAGAAAATATGGACTTCTGAGCCAAGATGGTGATGCAGGTAAACGCTGAACTACACCAATTTATAGAATAGTTTCTCTTGAAAAAGAATGGAAGGATGACTGAATAGCATCTGCACAACAAAAGATAGACTACACAGAGAATGGCAAAAGAGACAGAGACCCCATATTGGAGGAAACCTTCATCCTAGACACTGCAAACTGCAACACTAAGAGACTCTGAGCAGATTCACTCGCCTCAGGGCACAGAAAAAAATGGTGTGGTTTGAATTTAAGAAAAAAAAAATAAATGAACATAGAGGGGAGAAAAGAGAGAGGCAAATCCAGAAACAGACTCTTAACTATAGAAAACAAACAGGATTACTGAAGGAGGGGTGGGTGGGGAGATGGGTTAAATAGGTGATGGGTATTAAGGAGGGTA